>QRDG01001813.1:0-241028 GCA_012064385.1 Puccinellia tenuiflora | reverse complement strand
AAAATATATCCAAATGTCCTAAGATATGCCAGTCAATGAATTTATTATATCTGTGTGATGCTGTGGGAATCATCACTGCACAAACACGGTCACACCTTCAGTAACATTGAACGTATGGTAGCAAAATCCAGTAGTGATAAGCTCATTTCAGTTCCTGCAGGGAAACACAAGAATACTTCCAAAAAAAATAACATGCTATCAAATTACCTATGAGATGTCTAGAAAATAATCACTCAGGAATTTACACATTTATCTTGTGTTATTCTTCACAAGAGCTTGTGATTCGACATAATAAAACACTGCTCAAGATTTTCTTTTTCTACGCGCTTGGAATTTTTCCGGCACTGTTCACAAGATTTTCTCCTGAATACAATTCTTATCAGGATTTCTGATCACCTATTTTGGAATGGTGCATTGTGTACATCAAGGTTACGAAAAAGTTAGCAGTTTAATCCTACTCTGTGCTTAGTAGTATATCACTATGTACATTTGTTGTAATTTAGCCACCAAAAAGTGGCTGCCTGAAGTCAAATGCACAGTACACATCCAAACCGAAAGGAAAGAGCTGATAAATGTTATGGATATGAACAAAATGGAAACATTATTGAGATAAAATATAAGGATAGTAGTCTGGTAACCTTGCCGACATAGCAGTTGCAGCCTCACAGGGTCACCATCAAATGCCATATCCCGTGTCTACTTAGCATGGTTTCACTGAACAATAGATATTTAAATTAGAAAAAGCAAAAATACAATAATGTTGTTCCGGCTCTAGAGACCCAGCGTAAGATAGGCTAAACTGTTACCTTTAGCTATCGACATATATGATATATCAACGATTATCAAAAGACAACTTCTACATGCCAGAATGGGCATCAACAAATCCTCGAAGAGTAAGGGAAGTTTGAGATACCAGAGATATGATTAGCCAAGTCTGGAAATACCTAAGAAATATTTAGAAAAAGTTAGAAGTGTGTAATAAAAAATGTTCAGTACGAGCAAGACAAGCTGACGAAACTTAATTTACCGGGGTGGCCACTGCATTTTTTAAGAATGAAAATTCCCTTCTAAATTTTTCTACAGTGACCCATAGATGGCATGAAGAGGAAATTGATCATGTACGATTCAATGAACAAATGAATTAACGCTCATGAATTCAGTTATTTAGTTCCCCAAACTGGAACGCTTGTATATACCTTGCAAGCCCCAGAATATATCGACATTAGTAAACGAAAAGCCCTTTCATCAGGATACTGAAACCCTCATGGAGTCATGGTCAAGGTTTTCCATTACATTAATTGGTCCAGTTAGTTCTTGGTGCCTGCATTTCCAACAAAAAATAGGTTAGATCGTTAAAATGAAGAACAGAAACAACAGGCGAAGGTAACAAAACTCAAAATTTTCATTAATTTAATCCACAAGAACATCGATATTCCATGCCGTTGATTGACTTGAGACTTTATTTGGCCGTTGCCGAAAGCAGAAATGAATGTCGAATACGTATTATTAGCCTCACCAAGACCAGGAGTAGTGGAAACACAGCCTCAAGCAACTTTGATATTCCCAAATCATTGAGGGCTCAAAAATTGATATTATATCTCCACAGTGTACAGATATCGGCAGCACATCCAGAACCCAATTCAGCAATGATGTGAGCCAGCTTATTCCTTTCCCAATTTCAGATAAAGGGAATCAAAATCATCATCTAGGCTACCAACACATAGCTCTGTATGTCTGTAAGACAGAAAAGGGCAAGGGAATATACATGAATCTAGCACCATAGAAGATATGAGAAAATATGGGTGTGAGAATTTCTGAAAACCTTGAAGCTGGTCAAACGTTGCCCAATCCTGAATAGGGACAGGAACATGGAATGGCATGTCTGTGACTTTGAATAGGGAGATAATGTTAGTAACATAATCCATATGCTTTGAGAGGCCATCTCTATGGTGAAGAAACATAACAATATCATGAATTTGGTCATTTGATGTAGACTGTGTAGGATTTTCACACAACTCCTCGAATTGAGCAATTGAAAATCTTTGGCCTGCAGAACAAATAAAAGTTGGTGCGAGTAAGAACCTGTAACAATTGGTCGAACAAAGTAAAATTTGCTGAGAATCCGAATGAATGCAAGGAAATAACAATATATTCTGAACTTTGTTCCAGTCTAACTAACAATCAACCTGATCATGGACTGAATCATCAAAACACCCGTTGGCCACTAACTCCAAGCAGCTATGAACCGTGGTCGCTACAAGTATGAGTACATTACCATTCACCAATATCATACAGTGCACAAAAATGGAACTACGTATGCTCTTATGAAGTGACAATGTCCCGGACAACAATTAGTCAGCGGATCGTCAATCGAACACACGCTCATCATAACGAGAGAGATGGCACAGAGTAGCGCCTGGCAGGGATTGATCGGACGCTGACCTTGATTGGGAGAGCGCGGAGAGGTAGCCATCGAACGCGGAGGTGGAGGGCCACACGGCGGCGCCCGACGCTTGTAGGAATGGATGTACAGGAATAGGATGACGTCGCGGAGGTTCGTGGTGGGCGGGGGGTATCGCGGCAAGCGTCCCGAGCGTCAGCGTGGCTTGCCGGCGGGGATCTGCAGCGCATCACATCGCGGAGGTCGGCCTCGTCAGCGGCGAGCGCGGGATCGTCGTGGGTGGTAGCACCGAGGCGAGCGTACTGCCCGCGCGCCAGCGTGGTCTGCTCGGCGGGGATCTGCAGTGCCTCCGTGACCGGCACGGCCTGCCGCGGCGCCGGGAAGAGCAGGGAACGGAGAAAATTAACAGCGCTGTGCGTCGCAAGGAGAGGAGAGAGGATTGGAAGAGAATGGCACAATGCCGGCGATTACGGGGCAAGGAGACGTTTTTCACGCCCACAATTTCGCGATGCGATGTGCGACGAAGAGGTGGTACGACGAAGGAACGAATCATTCTTTTTTAGATAGGAGAGATTGTTTGCTCATGAATTGTCCAGATTTCTAAATTCCTTATTATGTGAACGTTTGGTCATAAATTATACCAAATCCGGATGTACAAACATATATTTTTTTTTGTTATTAGTGTAATAGCATTTCCATTGAAATTAGCTAAATGCTTGTGCCGTTGTATTGGGCGCATTTTTGGGGCTACCAATACAGAGGAAGAAATTTTGCTCGATGTGATTCGGATGACAAACAGTTTGCTTCGATGTGATTTGGAACTTCAAAGGCAAGCAATTACCTTGCCCGGGGATGTCGCTCCGGATGAGCTATACACGACAAGTATGAACTCAACCCGATGTTTGAGCCTAGACAACGTTACAACTATTTGAGTTAGCTAGTATGATGTAACGCAAATGTATTTTAAAACTATTTGAATTAGCTAGTCTGATGCAAAGGAAATCAACAACAATACACACGTTTTCATGACTCTCGGGGCATTTCAGGCAATTTACCACTTCATAGCCACACAGCCACCTAAGTTGCTAAACAGTTGCTTTTCGTGGACAGCACCTTTCCCTGCACAGTCAGCCCAAACAAACACACCCCTAGTGCCCCAGGATATGCTTGTGTGCTACTGGATTGTAGCGCCCCGATCCCGGAATTATACAGAGATATTATGTAACTCACAGGCTATGCTACACAATCGAAGGTTACTGGGGTTACCACTCCCAGGTCAAAACCTTTGGCAGGCGTGCTCGGAATGGATCATCGGCAACGCAAACCTCGATCATGTCGGCACAGTGGAAACCAGGGTACCACGCTAAGGACCAGGCTCTCCAAGCCTGGCGAGCTTCGCGAGGATTTCTCCCCTCGCGAAGGGTTTTTCTCCTCACCAAGGGTTCTTTCCCTTGGCGAGGATCGCCCCTCGACAAGGCGTCTCCGACGCCGCCCGCAATTCTGCTAAGCACCAAGCTGAAGGGCTTGGCGAGGCTTTTCGCCTCGCGAAGCGCCTTCCTCGTGAAGCCATCTCTGCCCCGCGGCAGAGCGCACATGGGCTCTGCGCCATGTGCAGAGTGACGCGCGTGCCTACGCGCGATGACGACAACGCCGCAGTTGCCGTTTCCATGTATAAAGCAGTCAACAAAGCGGAGCCAAGCAAAGCGGACAACGAGTATTGCCTCTTTGATGACAAGGGAACAGTCTGCAGCTACGCTCCAAGGACGACGTCACCGTGGGTCACCTCCCACCTCGGCAAGCGCCAGCCCACTGTCCAGCTGGTCGGTGCCCCTTTTCAGCTTTGGTGACGCCGTTCCCTGCCGTGTACCGCGTCCACGAGCTTTACCTTTATGGTAGACCTCACCTTTACGGTGCACCGCGCCTCCTCCTTCGTCGCCATATGGTAGCCCTTCCCGCCCAAATGTTTGGAGTCTAGGGCCTGCCAGGGCCCACAAGATTCTTTGGATGACTTTCGCTAAGGACCAGGCTCTCCAAGCCTGGCGAGCTTCGCGAGGATTTCTCCCCTCGCGAAGGGTTTTTCTCCTCGCCAAGGGTTCTTCCCCTTGGCGAGGGATCGCCCCTCGACAAGGCGTCTCCGACGCCGCCCGCAATTCTGCTAAGGACCAGCTGAAGGGCTTGGCGAGGCTTTTCGACCTCGCGAAGCGCCTTCCTCGTGAAGCCATCTCTGCCCCGCGGCAGAGCGCACATGGGCTCTGCGCCATGTGCAGAGTAACGCGCGTGCCTACGCGCGATGACGACAACGCCGCAGTTGCCGTTCCCATGCATAAAGCAGTCAACAAAGCGGAGCCAAGCAAAGCGGACAACGAGTATTGCCTCTTTGGTGACAAGGGAACAGTCTGCAGCTACGCTCCAAGGACGACGTCACCGTGGGTCACCTCCCACCTCGGCAAGCGCCAGCCCACTGTCCAGCTGGTCGGTGCCCCTTTTCAGCTTTGGTGACGCCGTTCCCCTGCCGTGGACCGCGTCCACGAGCTTTACCTTTATGGTAGACCTCACCTTTACGGTGCACCGCGCCTCCCCTTCGTCGCCATGTGGTAGCCCTTCCCGCCCAAATGTTTGGGCAGAAGAGGCCCAGGGCGCCTATAAAAAGAGGAGGAGCACGCCCAAGCAAAGGGTTCGGTTTTTGGAGTCTAGGGGCCTACCCAAAAACCCTAGATCTAAAGACTAGCAAGTAGCCATTGTTAGCCACCCTCGAGCTCGATAAGCTCTCCTTGTACTGTAAACTCTTCAAGTAGTGCAATACACAAAAGCAGGACGTAGGGGTTTTACCTCCACAAGAGGGCCCTGAACCTGGGTAAGACCGAGTGTCTCCATCTCTGCCGTGCTGTCCCGCAGCGAGTCCGACGAGCACCGTCGCCGGAGCACGTTGAGGGTTGTTTGATTCCGTGTTCAGCCCCTTACACGATACCTTGGAGACACCCCTAGTTCCTGGGGACAATCTCCGACATTTGGCGCGCCAGGTAGGGGGCTGAGGCGCGTCTTCATCCTCGACACAGCCATGGCCGGTTCTCGTGCCGAACGTCTCGCTCGCCGGACGGCTAGCGCCGCCACCGCTCCCGCAGGCCGCCCGCGGGCCGCCCGTGTGGGGCTCTGCTCCGGAGCGCCTGTGTCGACCCCGAGCCCCGTGTCGAGCACCCGGACGACGACATCGACCACGCTGAGGACGACCTCGGCGAGAGGAGGCCTCCTCCCTGCCCCCGTCGTGGGACCGTGCTGCCTCCTCGCTGGGCCGCCCTGCGCCCAGCCCGGCGACTGCGCTCCTCATGGCGCAGGAGCTGTTGCAGTACCGCCCCACGCCGGCGGCTCAGGAGGCCTGGCTCAACCGCGTTGCCGAGCTCATCGGCGCCGCTCGCGCCGCGGCACCCGCGCCGTCTCGTTCCCTGGTTCCTTCTGCGCTCGTGGGGGACGTGGCGCACGGCGCACCTCCCGCGCCTCCTCTCCATCCCGCACCCGCTCCGGCTCCACCGGTTGCACCGCAACCTGCTCCAGCGGGGGCTCCTCCTCGCGACGGCCGCGCTGCATCGCACGCGTCGTCGCCGCATGACTGCCAGATCGTGCAGCGAGCCCCGAGGATTACGCGTGAGCATCGAGCGCGGGCAAGAACGCCGCACCGCGCCGTCCAGGATGTCGCCACCGCCGGGCGCCACATCCGCGCCACCCTCGCCAACGGCACGGTCACCTACGGCACGACGGCCGCGTTCACTCGCAGCCTTCGTCGCGTCGTCTGGCCGGTCAAGTTCAGGCCGGACCTCCCTCCGCGCTACGACGACAAGAACAACCCCTTGGAGTTCCTGCAGCTCTACTCTCTGGCTATCCAGGCCGCCGGGGGCGACGAAAAGGTCATGGCGAACTGGTTCCCCATGGCCCTCAAGGACTCTGCGTCCTCATGGCTCACCAACCTCCCCGCCGAGTCCATCAACTCCTGGGAGGAGCTCTGCCGGTGCTTCGTCGCCAACTTCAAGGGCACGTACGAGCGCGGCCTCACCTACAACGACCTCCGCGCCGTGCGTCAGAAGCCCGGCGAGACCCTCCGCAAGTACATCCAGCGCTTTAGCCAAGTGCGCAATAAGATCCCCAACGCCACCGACGCGCAGGTCATTTCGGCCTTCCAGGCTGGGGTCACAGACGTGCGGATGCTCGAGAAGCTCGGCATCCACGACAACATCACCACCGTCGTCAAGCTTTTCGACTTGGCGGACAAGTGCGCCAAGGCTGAAGAGGGCCGCTTGTTCGTCAAGAACGAGCCAGGGGACCCCACCGAGGGGTCCAAGAAGAAGAAATCCTCTGAGAAGCGCAAGACTACTGCGGTCCTCGCGGCAGAGCCTGACGCCAAGCAGTCTCGCCAAGCTGCCACTCCAGCCGCTAGGACCTGAGAAGAAGGATGATCGTCCCTTCTGCATCTACCACAACAGGCACTCTCACGCCACCGAGGACTGCTTCGACATCAAGAGGCTTCGCGAGGCTCGCAAGGCTCGCGAGGCAAACGGAGGCCGCGGAGGCCGCGGCGGAGGCCGCAGCGGCCGCGGGGGGCGACGCTGGAACAACAACTACAACGACAACTACCAGCAGAACCCTCAGGCCAACGCTGCCCAGCCCGCAAACGACAACCTGCCTGCCGAGGCTGACGAAGGCTACCAGGTACCTCGTGGAGCCGCTTGCATCCTTGGCGGGGCTCAGGCCCCTCGCTCCAACCGCCACTTCAAGCAACTCGCTCGCGAGGTCGCAGCAGCCCTTCCTGGAGTCGAGGCCTCCAGGCCCCTCAAGTGGTCCCAGTGCCCCATTACTTTCGACTCCGGCGACCACCCCAAGTCCACTTCAACCGTTGGCACCATCCCGTTGGTCTGCACCCCACCATCAACAATATCGCCGTCTCTAAGACGCTCATTGATGGGGGTGCTGGCCTCAACGTCATCTCCGTCGAGACATTCGAGAAGCTGCTGGTGCCCTACGAGCGGCTCATGCCTACCAGGCCCTTCTCGGGAGTGATCAGAGGGTCTCACCACCCCTTTGGGGCAGGTGAGGCTCCCGTCACTTTCGGCACCCAGGCCAACTACCGCACCGAGCTGATCGACTTCGACGTCGCGCACATCGGCCTGCCCTACAACGCCATACTCGGCTACCCCGCCCTCGCCAAATTCATGGCGGTGACCCACCACGCCTACAACCTCGTCAAGCTCCCTGGCTCGGGTGGCACCATTGTCATCCGCGGCGTGGTCTCGGACGCCCTGTACGCTGCGCAAGCGGCCTACAAGGCTGCCGCGGTGGCGTCACCCGCCGACGAGGACGAGGAACCCCTCCCGAGGCCCCCCGCGAAGAAGAAGCAGCTGTTCTCTCAGGAGAAGGCCGCGACAAAGCAAGTGTCTCTGGAGGCAAGTGGCTCGGGGGCTTGTGTCACCATCAGCGCCAACCCGCCTCCTAAGTAGGGAAGCGCGCCCCCAGAGAAACAAAACTTCATCATCAAAGAAGAAAAACTCCTGGCCACGCCAGTGTAATGAACACCTATTTCAGGTCATTCTGAACCTTTGCGCATCGCGCCAGCATATTTTGTTGCTTCGGTGTTGTTTGCTCCGGTGTTATTTGCTTTTCTTTCTCGCTCGTATGATCCCTCCTGTGTATCTCACGAGCGGGGGCTAGCAGGGTGCCATGCCACGGGAGCATCCCGGCAGCACCTAAAACCCAAGGGATCCGAGCTCTGACCTTGCGGGTCAGCTCTCATGCATGTCAACTCCCAAGGAGCTCTGAACTCATGGGTCAGCTCCCGCGCACGTCAACTCACCAAGGATCACCAAAGCCTTGGTGCTTGTTCTCCTCGTGAGACACACATGAAGGAACCTACGGGCTCAAGTTTTATAGCTATCTATTGCTTATGGGTATGCCTATCTGTCCAAGTGCAGGAAACAAGCATCAGGCACCCTCTCCAAGGCAACACGCCTCGCCAGGGCACCAACACCCTCTCCAAGGCGGAAACGCCTCGTCAAGCTAAGTACAAAGACTTGGTCGAATTTCCTCTTGCTGGCCTTTGCCCCTCGAGTCCTTTTTCTCTCTCCCACGCCTCATGGGATGCTTGCACGTCAAAGGGGAGCCCCAAGCATCGCGCTTCGCGGCTCTTACTTCTTGAGGCCTCACGCACCCCCCGGACTTGTGGAGCACTGACTCGCACATACCGAAGCGGCGGTGGTGTAGCGCTAAGAGAGGGTCCTAAGACGTAGAGCGAAAAAGACATGAAGGGAAAAGACAAAAGCCACCCGAGGGACATTCACAAGCACACTCCAATATAACTTGACAAGTTTTTACAAAGTTTACAATCAAAATGGCTAAGATAAATGTGCCCTCGGCACGTCCAGCTACAGGCAAGGAGCTCAAGCCGTCGCGCCTCCGGAGGTGCCTGCCTGGTCCACGGCGGTTTCCGCCTCTTCCAGGGCTTCCTCGTCGTCGCCTTCGACCACCACTTGGTCGAATTTCTTGGCGTACGTGACGGCGGCCTGCGTGGCGGTCTCCCGCACCTTGTCGCTGATGGCGCGCGGCGGCGCCATCACGTCCTCAAGATCAAGTGAGGGTTGGCGCCTCACGAGGTTGCTGAAGACGTTGGTGATGGCGACGACAAGGAGGTCGCGACTCTCCTCCACGACACGCTTGTTGAAGCTCTTCGCGACCCCTTCAAGCTTTCCGAGGAACTTCTCGAAGAAGTGCGAGTACGAGGTCTCGTCGTCGGTCGCTGCGGAGAAGGAGGGGACGTCGATCCTCAGGTCTCTCCCGACCGCGCGCACGCGGCTCACCAAGCTCTGGAGGATGCTCTGGCACTGGCGCGTCATGAGCCGGTCAACCTGGCGCTGGTCCCGTGCTCGCTCCGCCAGAGCCGCAGCAGGCCCCACCTACTGCCGGAGCTCATTCAGGTCTCTCTCCAGGGCGAAGGCGTTCCCCTCAGCGCGAGCCTGGGCTTCCCGAGAGACCTCGAGGCAAGAGGTCAACCGTTTCTCCTCCTGCTCAAGCTCCTTGATGCGCTTCTCGAGCTCCTTGCGATTGGTCTTGAGGCGGTCCTCGTGCTTCGCGACCTTCTCGTTATACTCTTTGGAGAGGCTTTCGCGGACGAGTTTGACCTTGAGGTCAGCCTCTTCTTGGAGCCTCTTCTGCTCCACCGCAAGGTTGGCCTCGTCGGCGGCCACCCGCCCCTCACGCTCCTCCAGTTGCCCCTCGCGGGTGGCCTGGTCCTTCACGAGCAGCTGGACCTGCTCCTCGCGCTGCTGCAGCTCCTTCTCCTGGAGGGCGAGCTCTTCCTCGCGCCGTTTCAGCTCGGCCTCGCGAGGCGCCAGCTGCCCCTCGCGGGCATCCAGCTGCTCGCGGAGCTCATTCAGGCTGGCCTTGGCGGCCTCGGAGTCGGCGGCGAACTTCTGCTTCGCGGCCGCCAGCTCGTCATGCTTGGAGGTGGTTTCCACCTCGAGCGCTTCCCTGGCGGCGTCGAGCTCCTCCATCACCTCCTGCGCCTCCCGCTTGACGCTGTCGCGGGTCTATTTGGCGAAGCGGATCGCTTCCTCGCGAGCCGCCTTTGCCGACGCGTCCTACCGGCGGCACATCTCCACCCTCTCGTGGAGAAGAATCCAGGCTTCGCCGAGCCTTGCCCTTTCCTCCGCCAGGGCGTCTTCTTCCTTGGCGAGCTGCTCCTCCAGCCCGTCGAGCGCTCGCCGCGCCCGGTTGAGGACGATCCGGCGATGGGCTGCTTGACGATGCGGCGCTTGCAGCGCCAAGGAGACTCCCACGCTGCTGCTGGGTGCAGTTCCCTCGATCCTCGTCGAGGCGCCCGGGTCCTGCCTCGGACCCACGACCGCCTCTGGTGCGACCCGGGGGCTTGTGGGGGCGCCTTCTTCGGCGCTCGCCTCGGTTGCCCTCTGGGGGCTGGGCGCCTTCTCGCGCTCAGCTTCAGCGCCGGTGGGCTCCGGCGTCGCCACCACCTCCTGCTCCACAGGGGCGCCTCCGGCCCCCTCTGCAACGGCCGCGTCCGCCGCGGCCTCGGGCGCGTCAGCCCTTCTCGAGGAGGCCTCCTCCTCTGGAGGAGGCTCCACGACGACGTCCTCATCCACGGTTGCCTCCGTCTCCTGCTGGACTGGAGGAGTCGCCGCCCTGGTTGGCGATGGCGCCGCCTCTACGGTCTCCTCCTCCGCGCGGTACTCCGCCGCGGGAGGAGTCGCCGCCCGAATCGGCGACAGTGTGGCTCCCTCGGCCACCACCGCCTCCGCGCGGTGCTCGACCGCAGGAGGAACAACTGTTTGCTGCGGCTCGCCAGCCGCAGGCGTCTCCGCAACGACGCTGGCGGTCTCTCCAAGCTCGTGGAGCCGCCGCCTTTTTGGCTCCGCGGGCTGCCTGAAAGGAAGACAAGTCGAAAATCCTTCAAAGGGGGGAATTCTCAAAGCAAAATATTGAAGGAGAAAGAGAAATCAAGGGCTTACTCGCCGGCCATCACCCACACCCTTTTCTTCGCCTTGGGAGGCTGGGTGAGGCTTGCTCCGGCCTCCTCCCGGGCCGCTCCTGTCTCCGCGCGAGGGATGCCTCTCGCGGTTGCGGCCCTCCTGTCGTGGACGGCCTTGGAGCGGGGTTCGCAGCGCCCTCTCCCGCCGCCGCTCGTCTCCTCCTCCTCCTCGGCGCGCTGGGAGTGGACGACGCGGAAGGCATCCTCCTCGTCGCCGGAGGAGAGCACCTGGAGGTCCACCTCGGCGTGGGCGCTCCTCGAGGAGCCGGCGCCCTCGCCGACGGGGTCAGCGCCCCTCGAAGCCTCGTCCTCGCCAAGGGGGTCCTCGCTTCTCGAGGCCTCCTCCTCGGCGGACTCAGCCTCCTCAGCCTCCGGAGCCTCATCCATGTACTCCGGCTCCGCCGCCCACGGGTTAGGGCGAGGACCGCGGTGCCCCGCGGGCACGATTCCCCACTCGTCGAACGTGGGCATATGCGAGCGCTGCTCCTCGATGCTCTCCTCGGCGAAGACAATGAGCGGCTTGGCCGCCTCCTTCTTGGCGGACGGGATCTCCGGCGACGTGAAGAGAACGCTCATGATCTGGCGGAGCACATCAGGCTCGAAGCCGTCCCTGCTTAGCCGCATTGCGTCATCCTTGCCGTCGTATCACCACACCGGCTCGGCGTGCTGTTGGAGGGGAGCGATGCGGCGCCTGGTGAAGTCCTTTGCCACCATCTGGCTGGTGACCCCTGCCTCGCGGATGTGACGGTTGTACTCGTACACTGCGTCAAGCCTCGACCCCCTGAAGTCCGCGCTCGCCCAGCGCGCCCACTTCCTCGGCGGCCCCTCGGGCACCTCCAGGAGAGGGTGTGTGGCCTTGGCGTCGACGAAGAGCCACTTCTCGCGGAACTTGTCCACCTTCTTCGTCACCTTGGTGACGGCGTCCTCACCGCACCAGGCGATGGGGATGTAGTTGTCGCTCCGGGCGTCGGCAATGCGGAAGGAGACGCACCCAAGCCGCTCGCCCTTGGCGGAGTTCCGAAGAGAATAGAAGCTGCAGAAGAGCGCCACCGAGGGGCGAATGCCGACGTAGGCCTCGCAGAAGTGGGCGAAGATGGCGAGGATGAGGATGGAGTTGGGATGAAGATGAAGAAGTTGGATCTGGTACACCTCCAAGATCGCCAGGAGGAAGTCAGAGAATGGTGGCACCAGGCCGGCGTAAAGAGTGTGGAGGAAGATGGGGTAGAACGTCTCGGTGAGCCTGCTGCCGGCCGACCTCATTTCGGTGGCACCGTGCTCATTGGTTTTCGCCGCCGCCAGGTGGCGCACCGTCGCTATCGTCGCCGCGGTGACACGCGTCCGCGGCAGCGCTCCCTCGAGAGCAGCGGCGCGCGCCATCGCCGCGGACGTGCTCGCCTGCGCTGTGGCCTTGCCCTTCAAGTCGGCAGCTGCTCTCTTGGGGGCCATGGTCGCCGGAGAAGAAGAGGAGTACTCTGGAGTCGGAGCGCTCTGGAGAGATTGGAGGCGTGGGGAGAAGTGTGCGGAGGAGTTATGTGAGAAGTAATGGGCGCCGTCCGCGCGCCCAGGCTTTATTGACCAGCACTCGAGTCGTGGCGGGCCCCACCACGTCGCCCGTTGGAGCCGAGGAGGTCGTGGCCGCGGGCGCAACCGCTGCGTGACACGTGTAGCGGCCCTGTCAGGCATCTTTGGCCCCTCGACGCTTCGCCTTCGTCATGGGCCTCGGCGTGCCCATCGCGGGCCCGGGGGCTACTGTCGGCACAGTGGAAACCAGGGTACCACGGGCCGGCCTGCCAGGGCCCACAAGATTCTTCGGATGACTTTCGCTAAGGACCAGGCTCTCCAAGCCTGGCGAGCTTCGCGAGGATTTCTCCCCTCGCGAAGGGTTTTTCTCCTCGCCAAGGGTTCTTCCCCTTGGCGAGGGATCGCCCCTCGACAAGGCGTCTCCGACGCCGCCCGCAATTCTGCTAAGGACCCAGCTGAAGGGCTTGGCGAGGCTTTTCGCCTCACGAAGCGCCTTCCTCATGAAGCCATCTCTGCCCCCGCGGCAGAGCGCACATGGGCTCTGCGCCATGTGCAGAGTAAAGCGCGTGCCTACGCGTGATGACGACAACGCCGCAGTTGCCGTTCCCATGTATAAAGCAGTCAACAAAGCGGAGCCAAGCAAAGCGGACAACGAGTATTGCCTCTTTGGTGACAAGGGAACAGTCTGCAGCTACGCTCCAAGGACGATGTCACCGTGGGTCACCTCCCACCTCGGCAAGCGCCAGCCCACTGTCCAGCTGGTCGGTGCCCCTTTTCAGCTTTGGTGACGCCGTTCCCCTGCCGTGGACCGCGTCCACGAGCTTTACCTTTATGGTAGACCTCACCTTTACGGTGCACCGCGCCTCCCCCTTCGTCGCCATGTGGTAGCCCTTCCCGCCCAAATGTTTGGGCAGAAGAGGCCCAGGGCGCCTATAAAAAGAGGAGGAGCACGCCCAAGCAAAGGGTTCGGTTTTTGGAGTCTAGGGGCCTACCCAAAAACCCTAGATCTAAAGACTAGCAAGTAGCCATTGTTAGCCACCTCGAGCTCGACAAGCTCTCCTTGTACTGTAAACTCTCCAAGTAGTGCAATACACAAAAGCAGGACGTAGGGGTTTTACCTCCACAAGAGGGCCCTGAACCTGGGTAAGACCGAGTGTCTCCATCTCTGCCGTGCTGTCCCGCAGCGAGTCCGACGAGCACCGTCGCCGGAGCACATTGAGGGTTGTTTGATTCCGTGTTCAGCCCCTTACACGATACCTTGGAGACACCCCTAGTTCCTGGGGACAGATCTCCGACATGATGGTTAGATGTTTCCTAACCATGGATTTATGAATCACTTGATAAACGAAGTTTGTATCATGGGAGATGATATAATGGACAAGACTCAAATTAAATAGATGTCAAATATAGTTTCCTTAGACCATGAGATTATGTCACTCCCGCTTATCGGAGGAGAGTTTTGTGGACATCAAACGTCACTTCGTAACTGGGTGATTATAAAGGTGGCTTTCAGGTTCTCCGATGATAGGTTGTTGGGTGGCATGTTTCAAGACTGGGATTTGTTCATCCAACAGTTGGATAGATATCTCTGGGCCCTCTCGGTAGTTTAGCATCCAAACGCTTGCAAGCATATGACTAAGTGGCTAGTCATAAGGGATCCTATTCTATGGGAACGAGTAAAGAGAACTTGTCGGTAACGAGATTAATCAGATATGGAGATATCGGTGGATTGAATCTCGGACAAGTAATATATCGTGAAATAAAAGGAATCGTATATGGATTAATTGAATCCCGGACATTGTGGTTCGACTAGTAAAGTACTTCGTCGAATATGTAGGAATTAATATGGGCATCCCGGTCCCGCTATTAATATGACTTATTCACGAACCCGCAGAGTCACACACTTAACGTTCGATGTAGTTAGGGTTCGAGATAAATGATGGTGAGAACGAATATTGATTCGCAGTCCCGGATAGGATCCCGGACGTCACGAGGAGTTCCGGAGTGGTCCGGAGAATAAGATTCATATAAGGAAAGTTGTTTCCGGAGGTTAAGAAAGGTTCGGGAATTTATCGGTAAAGTACCGGAAAGTTCTAGAAGGTTCTAGAGGGGTCTAGAAGTGGGGCCCATAGGAGTATGGGGCCCACAAGGCATGAAGGGGTAGTGGGCTGGCCTATTGGGCCAGCCGCACCACACCCTCAATGGCCCATTCGGGCCAAGCTTCTAGAAGGGGGGGGGGGCGGCCTAAACCCTAGGGGTTGCTTGGGGGGCAAGCCTCCCCCCTTGCCGCCGGCCCTAGATGGGGTGGGGCGCAGCCCCCCCTTGGCCCCCTATATAAGGAGGGGTAGGGGAGGGGGTGCGGCACCCAAGGTCCACCCCATAGGTGCCCTAGCCGCACCACCCCCCACCCTAGCCGCCGCTTCCCTCCTCCACCTCTCTCCCGATAGCCGCTTGGCGAAGCCCTGTCGTATCTCCACCATACACACCACGCCACCGTCGTCGTGCTGCTGATCTCGCGAACCTCTCCACTACCTCTTGCGGGATCAAGAACGTGGAGTCTTCATCGAGCTGTACGTGTGGATCTCTCGGAGGCGTTGCTCGTGCGGCGCTTGGATAATACATCTCCTCGCGACTAGACGAGTCTAGTTGCGGGGATCGACTAGCCAACCCCTGCCTCGACAAAACACTCACGGTTTTCTTCGAGGGTGAGATTCGATCTCCTTCTTGCTACCAACCTCTCGTAGATCGGATCTAGATGTTGGGTTTATTCCGCTATCTTTGCGTAGGAAAATTTTTGTTTTCTATGCTGCGACCCTTCAAAAATAAGCTCCTAGTGGGTAGTTACTGCAACGGTCGGGGAAGCCAACAGGGCACTTGTGTCGCCGCCACGATCCCTCTCGGGGTGTCTCTAACCATTTGTGGAACATTGAAACTGCTAGTTGTTTGCAATATACGAAATGCATTGTTGAGTTTTGGTTTTTGGCACTTCCGCTTCCATATTTTGCTAACCTCTTCAGTGCTGCACAATGCCCTCTCTCACATTGAGATTGGTGCATACGTCACGAGTACATCCAACTCCGTGGGAGAACTTTATCCCGTTCTCCTATACATAAGCCAACTATCTCCCTCAAAACAGCCACCATACCTACCTATCACGGTATTTCCATAGCCGTTCCGAGATACATTGTCATGCAATATCCATCATTACATTACATGACTTGATGCCATTCTTCATTACCATATAGTTTGCTTGATCATTGAGTTAGTGTGCTGCGTGGCCTGCCACATGTTCTACTTTTTTCCACACTACGCTCAATCATGCATACTTTCTTTTATACATCATGTATTAGTCTTATGAGTTATGAGTACCAAAAGTGTGATGATCATCTTGTAAAAATAGAGTGTTGCCCCTACCTGTGAGCATATTGAAAAGAGTCCAAAGTGGCCACATAAAAGAGTTCAAAAGAGACCAATGAGAGAAAATTTAAAATAGCCACGGAGGCCACAATTGTAAAAAAAGAGAAATATAAAAGAGAGAGGGGGCAGCACTACTATCCTTTATTCCACACTTGTGCTAATTAGCACCTACACTTCATTATAGAGAGTTTTCATGTTTCGTTTGTATAACTATGTGGGGAATTAACGGAAATGCAAAACGGTGCCCGGGCTCATATGCTCCCGGTTACTGTTCCGATTTTTTTGAATTTTGAAAACGCTTCAAAAAAATCTGAAAAAAAATTGTGCCGAAACATATCCATATATTAAATACTCGTGTAAATTTTCGACAGAAAATATCAATTTTTGCTCCCTGTGCAAAAAAGAAAAATATCTGACAGCCAAAATGGGTGAACAGTCCACTATTTAAAAAGACAGATTTGTCTTTTTTGCACAGGGCGCAAAAATTGATATTTTCTGTCAAAAATTTACACGAGTATTGAATACTTGAATATGTTCATGTCCAATTTTTTTCAGAATTTTTCGAAACATTTTCATATTTAAAAAAAATCGGAACAGTAACCGGGCTCATATGAGCCCGGGCACCAAAACGCCCCTCTCGGGAATTAACGTTATAGAACTTGGCTTGTATATTCCAAGGATGAGCCTCCTCAAGTGAGCTCTAAGTCTTCATGAGCAAGCAAGTTGGATGCACCCCCACTAGTTCCATTGGAGAGCTTTCATACACTTATAGCTCTATGTGCATCCGTTGCATGGCAATCACTATTCCTCATACAGTGTCAACTACGAGACTTCCTTCTGTCTTGTGGTTACCCTCTCCACTGTTTGAGCCTTTCTTTTTGGCCTTCCAAACCTCCATTATTGTTCTCTTTGCCATAACATCATTGTGCCAAAGCCACTTCATACTTGCACTAGTTGAGTAGACTTCGAAATAGTTGATTTGTGAAGTTGATGGATTAGGACACTTGACTTGAGCTTGGCTATTCCATGAACAACTAATTAGATGCTTTGAAAAATGATTGATACTTTACATTGGAGACATAATTTGCAATTTTTCTTTCCAAACCTTATGTATGGTTCCATGTCTCCAATGTATTTATTCATGAAAAGTTTCTAGCATTTGTTAGCTAGGATTTGTTAATCATTGTTTGCTTAATATCAACTATAGACAATTGTTTTGGATCACCTCATTCACATCATGTGCTTTGCATTACTATCTTGATCACGATTATGTTGGTTGCATGTCTCATCAAAAATTATTTTGTTATCACTTACCTACTCGAGAACGAGTAGGAGTTAAGCTTGGGGATGCTGATACGTGTCAAACGTATCTATAATTTTTGATTGTTCCATGCATGTTTTACATCATTGCCACTTGTTTTTATATCAATTTTATGATTTATTTGGGCTAACCTATTAATAGTTTCAAAAGTGCACAATGTTCTTGTTTTACACTTTGATGTGTACGAATCACTTGGAAATTGGCAAAAACGCAAAAGGAAACCTTGTTGGAGTCGAATTGGACTTTCCTGAAATCTGTCCATTTTAACAGATTTCTGAGATCGTCAGTTTGAGACCTGAAGACGACATCAACTGAAGTTCTCACATCGGACATAGTTATGGGAAATTTCCATAG
Organism: Puccinellia tenuiflora; assembly: GCA_012064385.1. NCBI lineage: Eukaryota > Viridiplantae > Streptophyta > Magnoliopsida > Poales > Poaceae > Puccinellia > Puccinellia tenuiflora. The sequence goes on along the minus strand of QRDG01001813.1, from coordinate 223,493 downwards.
CTTTCATTTAACCCCAAGAACAGCCCAATCCGAGTCTGTACGGCCGAAATATCCCCGTTTTACTGAAGCCCAAAAATCTAATGACGGAAATTCGGGAAAATATATAAAGATAGGAAACCTAGGTCATCAAGCCCCCACGAATTTTTCTCCTCCTAGGCAGCCGCCTAGGACAGGAGAACCTCCTGCATAGCAGCATCATCTCCAAGCTTTAAGGGAGGGCCAAGGGCCGCCGCCGCTGCCTCTCCAAGGGCAGCCGCCACCGCCTCCAAGGGCTGCCGCCGCCGTCTCTCCAAGGGCTGCCGCCGCCGCCTCTCCAAGGGCTGCCACCGCCACCTCTCCGGGCCGCCGACGTCGCCGTCTCTCCGGGCTGCACCTCTCCATCAAGCTCCCACTCACCATGGCCATGCATGAGTAGTCTTCACCGGGGCTGAGGCTTATACAAGTAGCTATGTGGTTATCTCTCTCTCCCATGATGTGATCTTCATTGTGATCACGAGCTTTATTAGTATAGTTGAATACATGATGTTTTCCTATGTGTAATGGATATGATTTTGCTCAAGTGGTGTTATCTATTATAATTTGCGGAGTCATCGTTGTGATCATGGTACCACGGTGACAGTGAGGGTGCCGTGTGTGGCTCAAAGCATTAAGATTAGAGGGATCTTCATCATGAGTTTGTTCTTTATTATTGTTGGATTGAATAGATCATGAGGTTTCTTGATGCTTGTGTTATTGAATAAAGAGACTATTCAAGAAATAGGTTGTGGTGTTTGTTAATACTATCTTTGGATTCGGATAGTGACAGTATGAAGTGTCCATAGATGTGGAATACAAATTTTTAAGGTGTGCTTTTCGTAGCCCTACGCAATTCTCATCCTATTTGATCCATAAAAGAATGATCTCCGAGTAACGTCCACCGTGCATGTGTTTTGTGGGAACTATCATGTGTTTAATTATGTTAATGATGTTGAGAGTAGTCACTACTGAAAGTATGAAGCCTAGGCCTTGTTTCCAAGCATTGATACACCGTTTTTAGTCACTTTTGTCACTTGTTTGCTTGCTACCATTTTTATTACAGAATTACAAAATCACTATTTACCATCCATATCAGTTGCATTTTACCATCTCTTCGCCGAACTAGTGCACCTATACAACTGACAATTGTATTAGGTGTGTTGGGGACACAAAAGACTTCTTGTATCTTAATTGCAGGGTTGCTTGAGAGGGATATCTTTGACCTCTACCTCCCGTGGATTCGATAAACCTTGGGTTACTCACTTAAGGGAAATTTGCCGCTGTCCTACAAACCTCTGCGCTTGGAGGCCCAACAAGTCTACAAGAATAGAAGCGTGTAGTAGACATCAAGCTAATTTCTTGTGGCCTCTTGGCTTGTACCTGTAACACTTTTTTATGATGAAATTAATCAACAGTGCGGCTTTGCTGCTTCCCGTGGGGGCTTGTCCGTGGGAGAGCTTCGCGAGGGATCTTCGCGAGGGGTTCCCCATGAGAGGGGGGCTCGTGAGGCTTCCTTAGTCATTTTGCGCATCTGGCTTCGCTCCGGTTAGCCCTGCTTCACGACAAACGTGAATAGACTAGTTTTTAGGGTCAGCCAGCCCTGCATGCTTCATCGGTTTGAGCCTAGGTGCCGCGCAAGGAGAATAAGCACCAAGGGAGCCTTAGGGAGGTGACGTGCGCGGGGACTGGCCCACGAGACAGAGCTCGGTACTTGGGTTTTGCGCTTGTTGGGTCTGGCCCGGCGTAGGCACCATGTCCCAGCCCCCGCTTGCGCGGAGCATAGGCAGAACTGGTGGGCATGCAGAGGTAGTAGCGATTGAAGATTATGCATGAATTGTAACTGAATGACAAAAACCATGATTGCATTGCTTGGAGTGACAAAAAGGTTTACATAGCGACATGGCCTCTGGGTAGCGCTCTTGTGAGTCTTAGTACAAAAAATGCCACCGGGGCGATGCTCGTGCGGTCAAGAGACGACGCAGAGGAGGACCCGTCATGGGGTTTAGTGGATAAACTGCCACCGTGGCCGGCACGGGGCGATGCTCGTGCGGTCAAGAGACGACGCAGAGGAGGACCCGTCATGGGGTTGAGTTCTCCGTGAGGTCACGGGTAGAACTTGCGGAGGTGTTGGATGTTCCACGGGTTCGCCACTGGTGTTCCGTCTTCCGTCTCCAGCCTTGCGGCGCCTGGCCGAGCTATGCGCGTGACCCTGAAGGGTCCTTCCCACATGGGCGAGAGCTCGTGTAGGCCTTCTCGGTAAAGTATTCTCCTAAGGACTGTCGGCACAGTGGAAACCAGGGTACCACGGGCCGGCCTGCCAGGGCCCACAAGATTCTTCGGATGATTTTCGCTAAGGACCAGGCTCTCCAAGCCTGGCGAGCCTCGCGAGGGTATTTCCCTCGCGAGGGGTCTTTTCTCCTCGCCGAGGATTCTCTCTCTTGGCGAGGGATCGCAACTCGACAAGGTGTCTCCGACGCCACCTGCAATTCTGCTAAGGACCAAGCCGAAGGGCTCGGCGGGCTTTTTGCCTCGCCGAGGCCCCTTCCTCACGAAGCCATCCCTGCCTCCGCGACAGAACGCACATGGGCTCTGCGCCATGTGCAGAGTGACGCGCACGCTTGCGCGCGATGATGACGACGCCGCAGTTGCCGTTTCCATGTATAAAGGAGTCAACAAAGCAGCACCAAGCAAAGCGGACAACGAGTATTGCCACTTTGGTGATAAGGGAACCGTCTGCAGCTACGCTCCAAGGGCGACGTCACCGTGGGACCCGTTCCGCCTCCGCAGCGCCAGCCCGCCGCCCGTTGGACGGTGGCCTTTTCCAGCTTTGGTGACGCCGTCCCTGCCATGGACCGCGTCCATGGCCTTCACCTTTCTGGTGGACTTCACCTTTATGGTGCACCGCGCCTCCTCCTTCGTCGCCGTGTGGTAACCCTTCCCGCCCAAATGTTTGGGCGGAAGAGGTCCGAGACGCCTATAAAAGGAGAAGGGGCACGCCCAAGCAAAGGGTTCAGAATCTGGGAGCTTAGACCAAACCCTAGATCTGAAGACTAGCAAGTAGCCATTGTTAGCCACCTCGAGCTCGACAAGCTCTCCTTGTACTGTAAACCTCTCCAAGCAGTGCAATACACCAAAGCAGGACGTAGGGGTTTTACCTCCACAAGAGGGCCCTGAACCTGGGTAAGACCGAGTGTTCCATCTCTGCAGTGCTGTCCCGCAGCGAGTCCGACGAGCACCGTCGCCGGAGCACGTTGAGGGTTGTTTGATTCCGTGTTCAGCCCCTTACTCGATCCTTCTCGAGACACACCCAGTTCCTGGGACAGATCTCTGACATTTGGCGCGCCAGGTAGGGGGCTGAGGCGCATCTTCAACCTTGACACAGCCATGGCCGGCCCTTCTCGCGCCGAACGACTCACTCGCCGGACGGCCAGCGCCGCCACCGCTCCTCCTGCTGGCAACCCGCGCGGCCGCCCACGCGGGAGCGCCGCTCCGGCGCGCCGCGCCGACCCTGAGCCCCGCTTCGAGCACCCGGAGGACGACGACATCGACCACGCTGAGGACGACCACGACGAAGAGGAGGCCTCCTCCCTGCACCCGTCGCGGGACCGTGCTGCCTCCTCGCTGGGCCGCCCTGCGCCCAGCCCGGCGACTGCGCTTCTCATGGCGCAGGAGCTGCTGCAGTACCGTCCCACGCCGGACGCTCAGGAGGCCTGGCTCAACTACGTCTCCGAACTCATCGGCGCCGCTCACACCGCCGCACCTGCACCTGCACCGTCTCGTTCCCTGGTTCCTTCCGCGCTCGTGGGGGACGTGGCGCACGGCGCGCCTCCCGCCCCTCCTCGTCACCCTGCACCCGCTCCAGCTCCACCGGTTCCACCGCAACCTGCTCCAGTGGGGGCTCCTCCTCGCGACGGCCGTGCTGCATCGCACGCGTCGTCGCCGCACGACTGCCAAATCGTGCAGCGAGCCCCTGAGGACGCACGCGTGAGCATCGAGCGCGGGCAGGAGCGCCGCAACCGCGCCGTCCAGGACGTCGCCACCGCCAGGCGCCACCTCCGCGCCACCCTCGCCAACGGCACGGTCACCTACGGCACGACGGCCGCGTTCACTCGCAGCCTCCGTCGCGTCGTCTGGCCGGTCAAGTTCAGGCCGGACCTCCCTCCGCGCTACGACGGCAAGAACAACCCCCTGGAGTTCCTGCAGCTCTACACTCTGGCCATCCAGGCCGCCGGGGGCGACGACAGGGTCATGGCGAACTAGTTCCCCATGGCCCTCAAGGACTCTGCGTCCTCATGGCTCACCAACCTCCCCGCCGAGTCCATCAACACCTGGGAGGAGCTCTGCCGGTGCTTCATCGCCAACTTCAAGGGCACATACGAGCGCGGCCTCACCTACAACGACCTCCGCGCCGTGCGTCAGAAGCCCGGCGAGACCCTCCGCAAGTACATCCAGCGCTTCAGCCAAGTGCGCAACAAGATCCCCAATGCCACCGACGCGCAGGTCATTTCGGCCTTCCAGGCTGGGGTCACAGATGTGCGGATGCTCGAGAAGCTTGGCGGACAAGTGCGCCAAGGCTGAAGAGGGCCGCTTGTTCGTCAAGAACGAGCCAGGGGACCCCGCCGAGGGGTCCAAGAAGAAGAAATCCTCCGAGAAGCGCAAGACCACTGCGGTCCTCACGGCAGAGCCCGACGCCAAGCAGCCTCGCCAAGCTGCCACTCCATCCGCGGGACCCGAGAAGAAAGATGATCGTCCTTTCTGCATCTACCACAACAGGCATTCTCACGCCACCGAGGACTGCTACGACCTCAAGAGGCTTCGCGAGGCTCGCGAGGCAAACGGAGGCCGCGGCGGAGGCCGCGGCGGCCGCGGGGGGCGACGCTGGAACAACAACTACAACGACAACTACCAGCAGAACCCCCAGGCCAATGCCGTCCAGCCCGCGAACGACAACCTGCTTGCCGAGACTGACGAGGGCTACCAGGTGCCTCGCGGGGCCGCTTGCATCCTCGGCGGGGCTCAGGCCCCTCGCTCCAACCGCCACTTCAAGCAACTCGCTCGCGAGGTCGCGGCAGCCCTTCCTGGAGTCGAGGCCTCCAGGCCCCTCAAGTGGTCCCAGTGCCCCATCACTTTCGACTCCAGCGACCACCCCAAGTCCACCTCGACTGTTGGCACCATCCCACTGGTCTGCACCCCCACCATCAACAACATCACCATCTCTAAGACGCTCATTGATGGAGGTGCCGGCCTCAACGTCATCTCCGTCGAGACATTCGAGAAGCTGCAGGTGCCCTACGAGCGGCTCATGCCCACCAGGCCCTTCTCGGGAGTGACAGAGGGTCTTACCACCCCTTTGGGGCAGGTGAGGCTCGCCGTCACTTTCGGCACCCAGGCCAACTACCGCACCGAGCTGATCGACTTCGACGTCGCGCACATCGGCTTGCCCTACAACGCCATCCTCGGCTACCCCGCCCTCGCCAAGTTCATGGCGGTGACCCACCACGCCTACAACCTCGTCAAGCTCCCTGGCTCGGGTGGCACCATTGTCATCCGCGGCGTGGTCTCGGACGCCCTGTACGCTGCGCAAGCGGCCTACAAGGCTGCCGCGTGGCATCACCTGCTGACGAGGATGAGGAACCCCTCCCGAGGCCCCCCGCGAAGAAGAAGCAGCTGTTCTCTCAGGAGAAGGCCGCGACAAAGCAAGTGCCTCTTGAGGCAAACGGCTCGGGGGCTAGCGTCACCATCGGCGCCAACCTGCCTCCCAAATAGGAAAGCGCGCTTGTCGCCTTCCTCAGGGCAAACTCTGACATGTTCGCATGGACACCGTCAGATATGTCCGGAGTACCGAGGGAGGTGATCGAGCACCACTTAGCCGTGTGTCCAAACGCACGCCCCGTCAAGCAAAAAGCGCGGCGCCAGGCGCCAGAGAAGCAAGACTTCATCATCAAGGAAGTAGACAAGCTGAAGAAGGCCAGCATCATCAAGGAAGTGGTCCACCCCACTTGGCTCGCCAACGGTGTGGTCGTCCCCAAGCACACCGGAGGAAGCCGCCTCTGCATCGACTTCACCGACCTCAACAAGGCCTGCCCCAAGGACCCCTATCCCCTCCTGAGGATCGACCAGATCATGGACTCCACCGCCGGCTGCGCACTCTGTTTTCTGGATGCCTTCTCTGGTTACCACCAGATCAAGATGGCGAAGAAAGACGAAGAGAAGACAGCATTTCTCACCCCTTGTAGTGTGTTCTGCTACGTCTGCATGCCCTTCGGCCTGAAGAACGCCGGCGCCACTTTCCAGTGCCTCATGAGGATCGCCCTGGGGGCTCAAATGGGGAGGAATGCAGAGTCCTACGTCGACGACATTGTGGTCAAGACTCGCGAGAAGGACACGCTCATCACGGACCTCGAGGAGACCTTTGCCAACCTGCGCAAGGTCAACATCAAGCTGAACCCCGCCAAGTGTGTCTTCGGGGTCCCTTCAGGCAAGCTCCTCGGGTTCCTGGTGTCCCACCGCGGCATCGAGGCCAACCCCGACAAAATCAAGGCCATAGAGCAGATGCAGCCTCCTCGTCGCCTCAAGGACATGCAGTGCCTAGCGGGATGTATGGCCAGCCTTGGCCATTTCATCTCCAAGTTCGGCGAGAGGGCGCTGCCATTCTTCAAGATCATGAAGAGGTCCGGTCCTTTTAAGTGGACCCCTGAAGCAGCAAAGGCCTTCGAGGACCTGAAGAAATACCTGGTGAGCCCACCCATCATGGTTGCCCCACGCCCTCGCGAGCCTCTGAAGCCGTATCTTGCAGCCACTCCTCAGACGGCGAGCGCGGTCTTGGTGGCTGAAAGGGAAGAGCCAGTCCTCACCAAGCAGACCTCTGCCTTGCCAAGCCCAGAACCCCCCGACAAGGAGGCACCCTCGTCAAGCATCCAGCTTCCTGTCGAGCCTCCCCAAGTGGGGCCTCAAGAAACCCTCGTCGAGGACTCCACCGAGCCTGGAGAGGAGTCAGCCGCTGCCACGCCAACGACTACCCTCGTCGAGCATCCCGTGTACTTCGTCAGCACAGTGCTGCGGGACGCTCGCGAGCGCTACCCCATGCAGCAAAAGCTTCTCTTCTCGCTCCTCATCGCCTCCAGAAAACTGCGCCACTACTTCCAGGGCCACCCCATCAAGGTGGTCACCTCATATCCCCTGGAGCAGGTCCTGCGCAACCCAAACGCGACAGATCGCGTAGCAAGCTGGGGCATAGAGCTACAACCCTTCGAGCTGGAGTTTGACACCACCAGGGTCATCAAGGGCAGGGCGCTTGCTGATTTCATGGCCGAATGGACGGACACGCGTGAAGAGGAGCCTCAAGAGGAAGAGGTCACAGCCTCAGGAGGGACGACACCAAGCCACTGGACCATGCACTTCGACGGCGACTTCGCGGCCAGGAGTGCAGGAGCTGGTGCCGTCCTCACCTCACCGACAGGCGACAAGCTCTACTACGCCGTCCAATTGTGCTTCAAGGACAATGACAAGGTCTCCAACAACATTGCTGAATATGAAGGCCTCCTCGCCGGGCTCAGAGCCGCCATCGCCCTCGACATCAAGTACATCCTCATCAAGGGCGACTCCCAGCTCCTCGTCAACTTCTCCAACAAAAGCTACACGCCAAAGGACACCTACATGGTGGCCTACCTTGAAGAGGTACGCAAGATGGAGAAGCACTTCAGGGGCATGGAGCTCAAGCACATCCCGCGGGCAGAAAACCAAGAGGCAGATGAAATTGCTCGGCGAGCAGCAAGAAGAGAAGCCCAGAAGCCTGGAGTGTTCGAGGAGAGACTCACCAAGGCCTCGATCAAGCAACCTGTGGTCAACATCAGCATCGACGAGGAGCTCCCACCAGCCCCACCGAGCGGAGCACCAAACTGTGGGTTGCCCTCGGGCGATCGCTTGCTGCTAACTCTGGTACGGCAAGACACTGGTTGGATCGACGAGATCAAGAACTACCTGCAGAACCGAGCCCTCCCCGAAGATGACGCAGAGGCCGAGAGAATTGCTCGCCAGGCCAAGTCCTACTGCCTCCACGACGGAGATCTGTACCGCAAGCGACCCAATGGGGTTGCACCGTGGTGCGTCCCTACCGAGGAAGGCCGCCAGCTCATCAACGACATCCACAGCGGCGAGTGCGGCCACCACTCTTCCTCGCGCACCATTGCAGGCAAGGTCTTCCGGAGTGGCTTCTACTGGCCCTCAGTGCTTCAAGATGCCGCCGAAATCGTCCAGTCCTGCGACGCATGCCAATTCCACGCCAAGCAAATCCACCAGCCCGCGCAAGGACTCCAGACGATCCCGCTCTCCTGGCCGTTCACGGTCTGGGGGCTGGACCTGCTGGGACCCTTCCCACGAGCGCTCGGGGGCTACCGCTACCTCTACGTCGCCATTGACAAATTCACCAAGTGGCCTGAGGTGGAACCCGTGCGCACCATTCCGGCGAAATCGGCGGTAAAATTCATAAGGAGCCTGGTCTGCCGCTTCGTCGTGCCCAACCGCATCATCACCGACAACGGCTCACAATTCGTCAGTGGCGCCTTCAAGTCCTACTGCGGTAGCATCGGTGCCCAAATCTGCTACGCCTCGGTGGCGCACCCACGAAGCAACGGGCAGGCCGAACGAGCCAACGCCGAGGTGCTCAAAGGCCTCAAGACGAGAAGCTTCAACCGCCTCAAGGCCAGCGGCAAGCACTGGATCGATGAGCTCCCCTCGGTGCTCTGGTCTATCCGCACCACGCCAACGAAGCCAACTGGTGAGACGCCATTCTCCCTCGTCTATGGCGCTGAAGCCGTCCTCCCCAGCGAGATCACCCATGGCTCTCCTCGAGTCCTGGCCTTCAAGGAGGCTGAGGTGGACGAACTCCGCAACGACGACCTGCTGCTGCTCGAAGGGCTCCGCCGCAATGCGGCCCTGAGAGCGGCAAGGTACCAACAAGACCTCCGTCGCTACCACAGTCGCCACATCCGCCCGCGCACTCTCGAAGCAGAGACCTTGTCCTGAGGAGAATCCTGTCGGGGATGTAATCCCCGGTACCCCAAAATCATGAGTTGGTTGTGTTAATAAAGGAGGTAAAAAGGAAATAAATAAGTTTAGGATAAAGAGAAAAGCAATAAAGAGCTCCCTGGATCGAGTCTAGTGAAGCCCAAACCGGCATATGCTAAAGATGGGCCGACATATCGTGTAACTCGGTTAAACCGAATGCTGAATCTCGGATGGGCCATGGCTGGGCCGAGTTTCCCTTTTTGCCGGACCAAGAGAGCATAGCCTCGGGCAGGCCGAAGTCCTCGGCAGGCAAAAATCGTCTTCACCTCACCTTGGGCCGAGTCTCTTCTCACCCGGGTGGGCCGGCTCCCGCTGATCCGGCTGGGCCAGCTTCCCTGACTCGGTCAGGCCAAACCCCCCTGCCGAGATTCATTGACTCGGATGGGCCGAGATGCGCTGACCCGGGTGGGCCGGATCTTCTCCACCCGGATGGGCCGGACGTCCTTCACCCGGCTGGGCCGGAGTCTGTATCCCGGAGGGCCGTATTCCTGAGACCCGGCTGGGCCGGGAATGCCATCCGGCATCGATCAATCGCTCCCTGCCGAATCAGCCTGGGACGGCATCTACCGATCGATCGTTAGCTCTCTTGCCAAGTGATCTCCATGCTGGCAGTGATCGGTAGCTAGCTCTCCTGCCGAATAAACTTTAGGTCGGCATCCTGGGCTCCCCTGCCGAGTCAACGGATCGCTGGAGGCGCGTTCCAGGCCGTTCCAGGCCGGATCGCTTCCCCGGATCACCTACGACGACAACCAGGCGACAGCACCGACAAGGTGCACCTGACCAAGTCCATGCCAGGCCTCAGGTTCCGGCGGCCGAGACTAGGCGCCTATGCCCAGGAGACAAGCGCAAGTGGACGAGATGATGACATCCAGAACGGCGTGGCTGCAGTGTGCGCACGTCGCGTGTGCAGTATCGACAAGACCCCAGTGGTCAATTCATCAGCAGTGTGTAAGGCACAGTACTCCTTGTCCCCTTGTCTCTTGCTTGTCCCCTGGGCTCTGCCTTTATAAAGAGCACCAGGGGGCGGACGGGCGTAGACAGCCCCTTGGGCTCTTTCTTCCTCTGGGAGCTCATTCTCACTTCTTCTCTTAGCTAACTGGGCGTAGCTCTGCTCTCACAGACAGCTCAAGGAGCATTTGTATCCACCGCATATGAGAGGAGAATACACCAAAGTAGGCTAGATGCTGCAGTAGGGGTTTTATCTCTCACGAGAGCCCCGAAGCAGGGTAGATCTTTGTGTTTGCAGTGTTATTCGTGCGTGACTCCATCGCGCAATCCCTCCCCGAATCCTCTAGCGTCCATCGGCCCCCAAACTTAAGCCTACCCCTAGGCATCTGTTGTTCACCACGACGACAGTTGGCGCCCACCGTGGGGCTGGTAGTGGCGCTGGCTGGGCAAATTTCGGACGGGACCTTCATCGACTCCGGTGAGCACCTCGCGTGGCGTCGCGGGGTTTCCGCTCGCCGGGCCGCTTCATCAAGTTCTTCGTCACCGGCGCCAACGTCGCCAACAAATCTCAGGGGCGACACGGTCGGCTGGCCGTGCTTCTGGTTTGCCCGGCGGCTCTACGTCAACACTGCCGCCGCGCTCGTAGGCCTCCCGGGCATCCTCAATTCGGATGAGACCTTCTTCAGCAACTCGGGAACTCGGCATCACCATTATTCCCCGAGCTCGATCTTGCTGCTGTAAGCAGTGGTAGGCGCAGCCTACAGCAGCAAACATCATCAACAGATCCCGGTTAGTTGATCCTGAAAGCTACTCGGGGACTGCCCCCTTTTCTATCTTGCTTAGCCGTTTTTCCTGGGACCGAGTTACTTCGACCCGGGGACTGGCTTGTCTAGTCGGTTGGTAATATCCCTAAAAAAATGATAGAAAGTAACTCGGCAACTGCCCGGCGCTTATTTTATTTTCCCCGGGATCAGGCTTTTCGACCCGGGGACTGCCCCGTTCACTCCGGAGCTTGTCTTTTTCTTAAAATGTTAAAAGTTACTCGGGGACTCGGTTGAAACCGAGTCTAGTTCTTGGTGCTTAGAATCTGTTGTTAGACTTAATTTCCGTCGTATACTAGAACTAGTTTACTTCGGTTAGTGGAATTACTGTTTCTGTCAAATATTCTTCACATATATATATGCTTGAGCTAACACTGAAAGGTGGAATCGGTTTTATCAATGGAGTGTCCATTGCCGAGGCATGGTCGACTCGGATTCATCTTGGATTCATTATGGTGTCAGAAGCAAATCATATATATGATCTTTAATATCGGCTTGTCGAGTTATGAGTGGCGTATCATCCCGACATGTCCTGCGTCGGCAAATCAGAGTATCAACAGCACAATATCTCCAGATCGCCGTTTATGTCGGTTCGCCAAAGTATCAGGGCATCCTGCAATATCTCGAATCGCCGTTTATTTCGGTTCGCCAAAATATCGCGGCATTTATCTCATATCGACAGGCATCTCGCAAATCTTTATTGACTTTGCCGATTATCATGATCCTTCAGTTACCCGAGTTTATCAGAATATCATAGCATCAATATCTCGAGGTATCAAGTCAAAAAATATCTAAACTCACCGAGTGTTACGCGTTGAGAAAAATCTCAACTCGTCATCTGACAAGTGCCCATGAAGGCAGAATGTCAGATTCAGCCGAGGACGGCTGTATGTCGGTCCAGCTCATGCTGCCGACATACAATTTCGGTAATGCCCAAGAAGGCTAGAAACCGGTATAAAATATGCCCAAGCAGGCTATATGTCGGTCCAGCTCTTGCTGCCGACATATGATTTCGGTAAACGCCCAGAGTGGCAGAAATCGATATATAAAATATGCCCATGCAGGCATAATGTCAATCCAGCAAAGGATGTTGACATCTGACATATGAAACATACTCGTGCAGGCAGTGCGCCAAATTGCCCAGTGTCGGCAGAAACGTCTATGTGTAGCCATGCCCATGCATGCGGTGCATTTCCAGCACAAACTGTGCATCTCGTTGTTGATTCGGGTGAGCTCGGTCAACCGGATGACACGTTGGTCTAGAGGGCATGGCTAGTCGACTTATAATGATGCCCATGCTGGCAAAATAATTCTTTCATGGAGATTTTGGTGTTGGATATTTATTTTTATAAGTCTGCGCGCGACTCTGCGAGTCCCCCACAGCCTCGGGGACTAGTGTCGGGGATGTAATCCCCGGTACCCCAAAATCATGAGTTGGTTGTGTTAATAAAGGAGGTAAAAAGGAAATAAATAAGTTTAGGATAAAGAGAAAAGCAATAAAGAGCTCCCTGGATCGAGTCTAGTGAAGCCCAAACCGGCATATGCTAAAGATGGGCCGACATATCGTGTAACTCGGTTAAACCGAATGCTGAATCTCGGATGGGCCATGGCTGGGCCGAGTTTCCCTTTTTGCCGGACCAAGAGAGCATAGCCTCGGGCAGGCCGAAGTCCTCGGCAGGCAAAAATCGTCTTCACCTCACCTTGGGCCGAGTCTCTTCTCACCCGGGTGGGCCGGCTCCCGCTGATCCGGCTGGGCCAGCTTCCCTGACTCGGTCAGGCCAAACCCCCCTGCCGAGATTCATTGACTCGGATGGGCCGAGATGCGCTGACCCGGGTGGGCCGGATCTTCTCCACCCGGATGGGCCGGACGTCCTTCACCCGGCTGGGCCGGAGTCTGTATCCCGGAGGGCCGTATTCCTGAGACCCGGCTGGGCCGGGAATGCCATCCGGCATCGATCAATCGCTCCCTGCCGAATCAGCCTGGGACGGCATCTACCGATCGATCGTTAGCTCTCCTGCCAAGTGATCTCCATGCTGGCAGCGATCGGTAGCTAGCTCTCCTGCCGAATAATCTTTAGGTCGGCATCCTGGGCTCCCCTGCCGAGTCAACGGATCGCTGGAGGCGCATTCCAGGCCGTTCCAGGCCGGATCGCTTCCCCGGATCACCTACGACGACAACCAGGCGACAGCACCGACAAGGTGCACCCGACCAAGGCCATGCCAGGCCCCAGGTTCCGGCGGCCGAGACCAGGCGCCTATGCCCAGGAGACAAGCGCAAGTGGACGAGATGATGACATCCAGAACGGCGTGGCTGCAGTGTGCGCACGTCGCGTGTGCAGTATCGACAAGACCCCAGTGGTCAATTCATCAGCAGTGTGTAAGGCACAGTACTCCTTGTCCCCTTGTCTCTTGCTTGTCCCCTGGGCTCTGCCTTTATAAAGAGCACCAGGGGGCGGACGGGCGTAGACAGCCCCTTGGGCTCTTTCTTCCTCTGGGAGCTCATTCTCACTTCTTCTCTTAGCTAACTGGGTGTAGCTCTGCTCTCACAGACATCTCGAGGAGCATTTGTATCCATCGCATATGAGAGGAGAATACACCAAAGTAGGCTAGATGCTGCAGTAGGGGTTTTATCTCTCACGAGAGCCCCGAAGCAGGGTAGATCTTTGTGTTTGCAGTGTTATTCGTGCGTAACTCTATCGCGCAATCCCTCCCCGAATCCTCTAGCGTCCATCGGCCCCCAAACTTAAGCCTACCCCTAGGCATCTGTTGTTCACCACGACGACAAATCCTCTCCAGGGCAGGCCTCCACAAGCTCTCACCAATGTGGGAAGGCCCCTACAGAGTCGTGCACATCGCCAGGCCTGGCTCCGCGCGGCTCGAGACGGAGGACTGCATCCCTGTCGCCAACCCCTGGAACATCCAGCACTTGCGCAAGTTCTACCCCTGATCGCCCTCGGCGAGCAACTTTTTGCATCAAGGGAGAGCCACGCGCCATCATCCTCCACGAGGAAAAACTTCGGGCTCCCCTCTCTACTATACGTTGCCGCGGGCCGTTCGAGAAGACTCCCAAGCCATCACGCCTCGGCAAGGTAACCTCTTCAGGCACCATGCCTTGGCGTGGTGGATCCCCATGCCCAGCCATGGTGGACCGCAGGCTCTACAAGCCCCCCCCCATAGGGGCCCCCTCTGAGCTCTCTCTACATGCGTCGCCACGAGCACGCCCCCTCGAGAGTCTCAGCCACAGCATGTGGAACCCCATGCCTGACATGGTGGATTTTTGTGTTTCTGGCCACGCCAGTGTAATGAACATCTATTTCAGGTCATTTTGAACCTTTGCGCATCGCGCCAGCATATTTTGTGGCTTCGGTAAGCTTTTATGTTATTGCTGTTTATTCTCGCTTGTATGATCCATCCTGTGTATCTCGCGAGCAGGGGCTAGCATGGTGCCATGCCACGGGAGCATCCCGGCAGCGCCTCAAACCCAAGGGATCCGAGCTCTGAACTCACGGGTCAGCCTTCATGCATGTCAACTCCCAAGGAGCTCTGAACTCATGAGCCGGCTCCCATGCACGTCAACTCACCAAGGACCTTGGTGCCTGTTCTCCTCGCGAGACACCCATGAAGGAACCTACGAGCACGCATAAGTTATCTAGCTATGTATCGCTTGTGGGTACGCCTATCTGTCAAAACGCAGGAAAACAGGTCCAAAGCGAGCGCCAGGAACCAACACCCTCTCCAAGGCAAAAACATCTCGCCAGGGAACCAACACCCTCTCCAAGGCAAAAACATCTCGCCAGGGAGCCAACACCCTCTCCAAGGTAGAATGCCTCGCTAAGCTAAGTACAAACACTTGGTCGAATTTCCTCTTGCTGGTTTTTGCCCCTCGAGTCTCTTTTCTCTCTCCTACGCCTCATGGGCTGCTTGCACGTCAAAGGGGGGCCCCAAGCATCGCGCTTCGAGGAGCTCTTACTTCTTGAGGCCTCACACACCCCCCCGGCCTTGTGGAGCCCTGACTCTCACATACCGAAGCGGCGGTGGTGTAGTGCTAAGAGGGGGTCCTAAGACGCAGAGCGAAAAAGACATGAAAGGGAAAGACAAAGGCCTCCCGAGGGACATTCACAAGCACACTCCAATATAACTTGACAAGTTCTTACAAGGTTTACAACCAAAATGAATGCTAAGCTAGTCTGTGCCTCTGCATGCCCAGATGCAGGAGTTCAGGCCGTCGCGCCCCCCGAGGTGCCTGCCTTGTCCACGGCGGTCTCCGCCTCCTCTTCCAGAGCATCCTCCTCGTCGTCGCCTTCGATCACGACTTGGTCGAATTTCTTGGCGAACGCGATGGCGGCCTGCGTGGCGGTCTCCCGCGCCTTGTTGCTGATGGCGCGCAGCGGTGCCATCACGTCCTTAAGGTCAAGCGAGGGCTGGAGCCTCACGAGGTTCCTGAAGATGTTGGTGACGGCTACGACAAGGAGCTCGCGGCTCTCCTCCACAACGCGCTTGTCAAAACCCTTCACGACCCCTTCAAGCCTCCCGAGGAATTGCTCGAAGAAGTACGAATACGTGGTTTCATCGTCGGTCGCTGCGGAGAAGGAGGGGACGTCGATCCTCAGATCGTCCCCGACCGCGTGCGCACGGCTCACCAAGCTTTGAAGAATACTCTGGCGCTGGCGCGTCATGGACCGGCCTACCTGGCGCTGGTCCCGTGCTTGCTCCGCCAGAGCCGCGGCCGGCCCCACCTGCTGTCGGAGCTCGTCCAGGTCTCTCTCCAGGGCGATGGCGTTCCCCTCCGCGCGAGCCTGGGCCTCCCGGGAGACCTCGAGGCAAGAGGTCAACCGCTTCTCCTCCTGCTCGAGCTCCTTGATGCGATTTTTGAACTCCTTGCGCTTGGACTTGAAGCGGTCCTCCTGCTTCGTGGCCTTCTCGTCATATTCTTTGGCGAGGCTCTCGCGGATGAGCTTGACCTTGATGTCGGCCTCTTCTTGGAGCCTCTTCCGCTCCGCCGCGAGGTTGGCTTCGTCCTTGGCCACCCGGCCCTCGCGCTCCTGCAGCTGCCCCTCGCGGGTGGCCTGGTCCTTCTCGAGCAGCTGGACCTGCTCCTCACGCCTGTGCAGCTCCTTCTCGCGGAGGGAGAGCTCCTCCTTGTGCCGCATCAGCTCTGCCTCGCGGGGCGCCAGCTGCCCCTCGCGGGCATCCAGCAACTCGCGGAGCTCCTTCAGGCTGGTCCTGGCGACCTCGGAGTCAGCAGCAAACTTCTGCTCTGCGGCCGCTAGCTCATCATGTTTGGAGGCGGTCTCCACCTCGAGCGCCTCCCTGGCGGCGTCGAGCTCTTCCATCACCTCCTGCGCCTCCCTCTTGACGCTGTCGCGGGTCTCCTTGGCGAAGCGGAGGGCCTCTTGGCGCTCCGCCTGGGCCGCCGCGTCCTGCCGGCGGCACATCTCCACCCTCTCGTGAAGAAGGGCCCAGGCCTCGCTGAGCCTTGCCCTTTCCTCCCCCAGGGCGTTTTCTTCTTCGGCGAGCTGCTCCTACAGCCCGTCGAGCGCCCGCCGCGCCTGGTTGAGGACAATCCGACGATGAATTGCTTGGCACCGCGGCTCCTGCAGCGCCAAGGCTCCCGCACTACTGCTGGGTGCGGAGTCCTCGATCCTCGTCGAGGCGCCCGGGGCCTCCCGCCTCGGGCCCATGACCGCCTCTGGTGCGGTCAGGGGGCTTGTGGGGGCGTCTCCCTCGACGCTCGCTTCGGTTGCCCTCTGGGGGCTGGGCGCCCTCTCGCCCTCAGCTCCAGCGCCGGTGGGCTCCGGAGGTGCCTCCACCTCCTGCTCCTCAGGGGCGCCTCCGACCCCTTCTGTGACGGCCGCGTCGGCCGCGGCCTCGGGCACATCGGCCCCTTGTGGGGGAGCCTCCCCCTCCGTTGGGGGCGGCTCCATGACGATCTCCTCGTCCACCCTCTCCTCCTCCGTCTCGGTCTGGACGGGAGGAGTGGCCGTCCTTGTTGGCGACGGCGGTGCCACCTCTTCTACCACCTCCTCCGTGCGGTGCTCGACCCCGGGAGGAGTCGCTGCTCGAGCCGAGGACGGCGCCACCTCTTCGGTCACCTCCTCCTCGCGGTGCTCCACCGCGGGGGGAGTGGCCGCGCGAACCGGCGACGGCGTGGCCTCCTCAACCACCACCACCTCCGCGCGGTGCTCGACCGCGGGAGGGATAGCTGCCTGCTGCGGCTCGCCAGTCGAGGGCGTCTCCGCGACGATGCTGGCGGTCTCTCCAGCCTTGCAGAGCCGCCGCCTCTTTGGCTCCGCAGGTTGCCTGAAAGGAAGACAAGTTGAAGATCCTTCAAGGGGGTTTTCTCAGAAACAGAATGCTAAAGGAAAAAGGAAAGAATCAAAGGCTTACTCATCGGCCATCACCCACACCCTCTTCTTCGCCTTGGGCGGCTGGGTGTTGCTTGCTCCGGCCTCCTCCCGAGCCGCTCCTGTCTCCGCGCGAGGAGGGTCTCTCGCGGTTGCGGCCCTCCTGTCGTGGACGGCCTTGGAGCGGGGTTCGCAGTGCCCTCCCCCGCTGCCGCTCGTCTCCTCCTCCTCTTCGACGCGCTGGGAGCGGGCGACGCGGAAGGCATCCTCCTCGTCGCTGGAGGAGAGCACCTGGAGGTCCACCTCAGCAGGAACGCTCCTTGAGGAGCCGGCGTCCTCACCGACGGGGTCGGTGCCCCTCGAGGCCTCGTCCTCGCCGAGGGGGTCCTCGTCTCTCGAGGCCTCCTCCTCAGCAGACTCCTCGGCCTCCTCAGGCTCCGGAGGCTCGTCCATGTACTCCGGCTCCGCCGCCCACGGGTTAGGGCGAGGCCCGCGGTGCCCCGCGGGCACCATTCCCCTTTCGTCGAACGTGGGCATGCACGCGCGCTGCTCCACGATGCTCTCCTCGGCGAAGCAGATGAGAGGTTTGGCCTCCTCCTTGGTGGGGGACAGGACCTCCGATGCCGCGAAGAGGACGCCCATGATCTGGCGTAGTACCTCAGGCGCAAAGCCATCCTTGCTCAGGCGCATTGCGTCCTCCTTGCCGTTGTACCGCCACACCGGCTCGGCGTGCAGCTGCAGGGGAGCGATCCGGTGCCTCATGAAGTCTTTTGCTACCATCTGGCCGGTGACCCCTGCCTCGCGGAGGCTCTGGATGAACAGGTACACCGCCTCGAGCCTCGGGCCCCTGAAGTCCGCGCTCGCCCAGCGCGCCCACTTCCTCGGGGGCGCCTCGGGCACCTCCAAGAGAGGGTGAGTGGCCTTGGCGTCGACGAAGAGCCACTTCTCGCGGAACTTCTCCACCTTCTTCGTCACCTTGGTGATGGCGTTCTCACCGCACCAGGCAATGGGAATGTAGTTCTCGCTCCTGGCATCGGCGATGCGGAAGGAGACGCATCCGAGCCGCTCATTCTGGGCGGTGCTTCGAAGAGAATAGAAGCTGCGGAAGAGCGCCACCGAGGGGCGGATGCCGATGTAGGCCTCGCAGAGGTGGGCGAAGATGGCGAGGATGAGGATAGAGTTGGGATGAAGATGAAGCAACTGGATCTGGTACACCTCCAGGATCGCCAGGAGGAAGTCGGAGAACGGCGGAACCAGGCCGGCGTAGAGACCATGGAGGAAGATGGGGTAGAATGCCTTGGTGAGCCTGCTGCCGACCGGCCTCATCTCGGTGGCACCATGCTCGTTGGTGCTCGCCGCCGCCAGATGGCGCACCTTGGCTACCCCCACCGCGGTGACGCGGGTCCGCGGTAGTGCTCCCTCGAGAGCAGCATCACGCGCCATCGCCGCCGACGTGCCGGCCCGTATTGCGGCCTTGCCCTTCGGGTCGGTGTTGGCTTTCTTGGGCGCCATCGGTCACCGGAGAAGAAGATGAAGACTCTGGAGTTGGAGCGCTCTGGGGAGATTGGAGGCGTGGGGAGAAGTGTGCAGAGGAGTTATGGGAGAAGTGACGGGCACCGACCGCGCGCCCAGGCTTTATTGACCAGCTCCCGAGTCGTGGCGGGCCCCGCCACGTCGCCCGTTGGAGCCGAGGAGGTCGTGGCCGCGGGTGCAACCGCCGCGCTCCACGTGTCGCGGCCCTGTCAGGCATCCTTGGCCCCTCGACGCTTCGCCTCCGTCCATGGGCCTCGGCGTGCCCATCGCGGGCCCGGGGGCTACTGTCGGCACAGTGGAAACCAGGGTACCACGGGCCGGCCTGCCAGGGCCCACAAGATTCTTCGGATGATTTTCGCTAAGGACCAGGCTCTCCAAGCCTGGCGAGCCTCGCGAGGGTTTTTCCCTCGCGAAGGGTCTTTTCTCCTCGCCGAGGATTCTCTCTCTTGGCGAGGGATCGCAACTCGACAAGGTGTCTCCGACGCCACCCGCAATTCTGCTAAGGACCAAGCCGAAGGGCTCGGCGGGGCTTTTTGCCTCGCCGAGGCCCTTTCCTCACGAAGCCATCCCTGCCTCCGCGGCAGAACGCACATGGGCTCTGCGCCATGTGCAGAGTGACGCGCGCGCTTGCGCGCGATGACGACGACGCCGCAGTTGTTGTTTCCATGTATAAAGGAGTCAACAAAGCAGCACCAAGCAAAGCGGACAACGAGTATTGCCACTTTGGTGATAAGGGAACCGTCTGCAGCTACGCTCCAAGGGCGACGTCACCGTGGGACCCGTTCCGCCTCCGCAGCGCCAGCCCGCCGCCCGTTGGACGGTGGCCTTTTCCAGCTTTGGTGACGCCGTCCGTGCCATGGACCGCGTCCATGGCCTTCACCTTTCTGGTGGACTTCACCTTTATGGTGCACCGCGCCTCCTCCTTCGTCGCCGTGTGGTAACCCTTCCCGCCCAAATGATTGGGCGGAAGAGGTCCGAGACGCCTATAAAAGGAGAAGGGGCACGCCCAAGCAAAGGGTTCGGAATCTGGGAGCTTAGACCAAACCCTAGAACTGAAGACTAGCAAGTAGCCATTGTTAGCCACCTCGAGCTCGACAAGCTCTCCTTGTACTGTAAACCTCTCTAAGCAATGCAATACACCAAAGCAGAACGTAGGGGTTTTTACCTCCACAAGAGGGCCCTGAACCTGGGTAAGACCGAGTGTTCCATCTCTGCAGTGCTATCCCGCAGCGAGTCCGACGAGCACCGTCGCCGGAGTACGTAGAGGGTTGTTTGATTCCGTGTTCAGCCCCTTACTCGATCCTTCTCGAGACACACCCAGTTCCTGGGATAGTTCTCCGACAAGGACGAGATCTCCGGCTTCGAGGGTGCGGCGACGAATGTGCCGGCTATGGTAGCAGCGCAGTTCTTGCTGATACCTGGCCGCGTGGACGGCGGTCTGGCATCGAGCCTCCTCGAGGAGGGCCAAGTCTTCATCTCGGTGCTCATCCTGGAGGGTCTTAGTGAAGGCACGGACTCGCGGAGAGCCGTACTTGAGCTCGGTGGGGAGGACAGCTTCTGCTCCGTAGACGAGGAAAAATAGGGTTTGGCTCATTGGCTTGGTCGCAGTTGTTCATATTAACCAGAAAACCGACGGGAGCTCGTCGATCCAACCTTTGCCGCTTGCCTTTAACTTGTTGAAACTCTTGGTTTTGAGGCCCTTGAGGACCTTTGCGTTTGTGCGCTCTGCCTGGCCGTTGCTTCGCAGGTGAGCGACGGAGGCGTAGCAGATCTCGGTGCCAAGGTTGTCACAGTAGGCCTTGAAGACGCTGCTAGTGAATTGTGTGCCGTTGTCGGTGATGATGCGATTTGGCACGCTGAAACGGCATACCAAACCCTTGATGAATTTGACCGCCGCCCTCGCCGGGATTCCTCGCACTGGTTCCACTTGCGGCCATTTGGTGAATTTGTCGATGGCGATGAAGAGGAAGCGGTAGCCCCGAGCGCTCGCGGGAAAGGTCCCAAGATGTCCAGCCCCCAGACCGCGAAGGTCCATGAGAGCGGGATGGTGTGGAGCTCTTGAGCTGGCTGGTGGGTTTGCTTTGCATGGAACTGGCAGGCTTCGCAGGTCTTCACAAGGTCTGTGGCGTCTTGAAGCGCAGTCGGCCAGAAGAAACCTTGACGGAACGCCTTGCCCACCAGCTTGCTTGACGAGGAATGATGACC
The DNA here is from genome assembly GCA_012064385.1 of Puccinellia tenuiflora. Lineage (NCBI taxonomy): Eukaryota > Viridiplantae > Streptophyta > Magnoliopsida > Poales > Poaceae > Puccinellia > Puccinellia tenuiflora. The sequence continues at coordinate 202,561 of QRDG01001813.1, read as the reverse complement.
ACATTCCCCGGCGTGGATGTCCTTCAGTAACTGACCCCCCTATTCTTTGGAGATGCATCGGAGCGCCACCCCGTTAGGGTGCTTGCGGTGCAGCTCGTCATCGTAGAAACTGTAGAGCTTGGCTTGGCGAGCTATCCTCTCGGCTTCAGCGTCATCGGCGGGAAGTGTCCCCTTCAGGATGTATTCCTTCAGCTCTGTCATCTAGCTTGTGTCTTCGTGGGCCGCCACCATCAAGAGGCGACCTGAGGGGAGACCGCAATCAGGCGCACCTTCAGGAGGCGGCGGAAGAAGCGGTTCATCTTGCGCCGCGTCTTCCTTCGCTGCTGGTGTCGCGGATGGTGATAGCAGACGCTCCTCGAAGATACCAGGTCGTTGAGGCTCCCTCCTTGACGCTCTTCTGGCGATGTCGTCAGCCTCCTTGTTGTCTAGGCGCGGAATGTGCTCCAAACCGATGCCTTGAAAGCTCTTCTCGAGTTTGTGGACCTTCGCGAGGTACGCGTCCATGTGAGGGTTCCTGGCCTTGTAGGTTTTGTTAGCAAAGTTGACGATGAGCTGAGAGTCTCCTTCGATGAAGACGTTCTTTATTCCGAGGGCGATGGCGGCCTTGAGTCCACAGATGAGTCCTTCGTACTCGACGATGTTGTTGGAGATCTTGCCGTATGACGTGGGGTTACCACGCCAAATCCCTCGGATGACATCCTCGGGTTGAGAGAATAGGAGAAGAAGATGGTGATACTGGTGGATTCGTCGGCTGACAAGAGTGGTTTACCTAGGTTCAGGACCCCGAAGGTAAAAGCCCTACGTACTGCTTGTCTGGTATTGATGATGATGAGCTTACAGATGGGTTACAATGGCAAGATCGCGAGATTCAATCTTGCTAGGGTTTCTGTGGTGAGTCTCAACGTACCCTAGGTCGGCGGCCCTCCCAGTCCTTAAATAGTGGGACTGGGTCTCGGGTCCGTTACCGACTAGGTTTACATCTGGGCCTGCCGACCTAATATCTCTGAATCTTTCCTTCGGGGCCTCCTTCCTGGGCCTGATGACATATGGGCCTTTTATTCTCTTCCGCACCAGGGTAGTCCATGGTGGCACACCCGAAAGGTGTACCCACGTCAGTAGCCCCCGAGGACCTAGTAGACTTGGAGAGTCTGGTAGGGACTCCTCCGCACTGTATCGTCCTGGTGCGAGTTATGCTTTTAGTGTTTTATTCGTATCCGTGTTTCAGGATGCTTAGTGGTGGAACTCGCATAATAAGCCTGGTACTCTCGACGGATCGGGACCAGTTAAGTGCTCTCGGGCACAAACGTTATTAGCGTACATCAAACTCGAGTCCCCAGGCTCGAGCTTGGAGGCTAGTCCCTTCGACTCCAGCCGCTCGGGATCTTACGGAGTCGAATTCGGCCTGAAAGGGTACCCAACGCGTCCGTCGGGATTTTTCTTTGCACCTGCTGGTACGGCATATCTGTCAAGCTACCACGGCTGCTGCCAGTGGGCCTGGCCCTACACGACGGATCAGTGGGTCTTAGCTTTGCACTTCAGAGTGCAGCATCCGAGGGTCAGATGTATTTGATTCATCTCGGGTATGTTGCTCGGGTTAGACCGGAGTCAATAACCTTTCGAGTGTTGCACAGTCGTGCTTCCTTCGAGTGCGTGGTGAGGCTCCTGAGGGGAGTGCTTCCCAATTTTATGCTGAATTATTTGACTCTAGGGATAATCTCAACCCATTATTTTGTCGAGGATCGAGGGATTTCTTTCGCTCCCGATGGGAGTGAGCAGTTGCGAACTTTGTTCCGTCTGACAGCATATGGGAGTCGATACTTTTTCGACTACGACCATGCCTACGACAGTCTGTATCTTATGCATCATGAATGACGTCACGCTCGTGCGCTGTGATACCGAGGCGTTCTGCCGTTTGGCCTGCCAGAAGTGACAGTACGGAACGTCACGTCGGTTTGACTGGTGGGCGCGAAAATTTCTCCACGCCTTGATGGTGGCCTCCTCGTTTCTCGTGCGTAGTGGGCGACGCGGCCGGCGATGGTTGCCCTCTATGCGCTCCACGTGTAGGGTTAGATGTGCTCCGTTACATCCGGTGAATATTGGACGGCGCAGATCGCGCGGTTCGATGGATAAGTAGGGGGCGCCGTGGCGGTGAAAGAGGTACAATCCCCATTCTCACCGCCGGAGCTTTCCTTCTCCTCTTGCGCCCTGCTTCTCCACTCGCAGCCACCAAACCGCGCGTCCCCATCTTCGTCATGAAGAAGACCACCGGGAAGAAGAAGTCCGCTAGCGCCACCGCCGGTATGGCCGGCGGGTTGAAGAAGGTTCACGGCGACTGGCAGAGGTCGTCCGTGGACGAGCGTCAGCTGGATGCACTCCGCCGCGACGGCCTCCTACCGCCGTTGGAGAAGATGGCGACGCGGGCGCCAGCGATGAGGTGGCCCCTCATCCCCGCGATGGCGAGCGCGTCTGCTTCATCGATTTTGTGAACAGGGGATTCGCCTTCCCTGTTCACGAGTTCATCCGTGGCCCGTGGGCTGATGTACGCATACGGCGTCCAGCTCCACGACTTCACGCCAAACTCCATCCTCCACATCAGCTGCTTCATCGTCCTGTGCGAGTGCTTCCTCGGCATTCACCCGCACCGGGGGCTGTGGCAGCGGATCTTCAACGTGAAGCGCAATGCCGGCGCTCACGGAGTTTACCCCGTCAGGGGCTTCGGCATCCAGTACCGCGGGGACATCGAGTACTTCAACCTGAAGCTGCTCAAGTCCGCGCAGAATTGGAGGAAGAAGTGGTTCTACGTTGCCGACGTCCACCAGCCTGGGCAGAAGTACGGGGTTCCCCCATTCCGTGCTGGCGTGACGGTGACGAAGAGCAAGTCATGGACGCACCCCCAACTCCCGAGAGACCCAGGAGTCTGAGCCCCTCCTGTCTCGGGTGTCAGGTCTGCTGAAGACCGCCGGAAAGGAGGTAAGTGGCGTTCACCTCATTGCCACTTTCATCAGAAGGCGGGTGCACCCGATTCAGGCTCGGGCGTATCCGTTGTTCGAGTTTGCCGGAGCCGCCGACGTGACGCGCATGTCCGCAGAGGAGTTGTCCGTGGGCGAGGTCGAATCTCGCGTTTACGCGCTGACCATGCTCAAGGTCGGCGAGGCGAACGTCCTTGAATCGCCCGTGACGCCTTTCAGCCTCGAGAACCCTGTTCCGGAGGTATGTACTTGGTTCTTGCGTACCTTTTGTCTGCTTGAAGTGCTTGCCAATGTTTTGATTTCCGAGGAACCCGCCTTGTTTTTATGTTTTTAGGGCTTCTCAACGTTTGTTAGCCTTCCTCCTCTTCCTGAGGAGAAAGGTACTTCCGCAGTCCCTGACTTGCGGGATGATCCTGATGAGCAGGACATTTCTGTCTGTTCCGCTGCGTCGACCGAAGATGCAGTCGCTACAGACAGTGACGACGTTCCCCTCATCGCCCGCAAGCGTGTCCGCGATGCTGGCTCCAAGGCGGCAGGGAAATCGAAGCAGGGTTCCGCCGCGGAGGGCTCCAGCACATCGTCGCCTACTGCTCGTGCCAACGAGGAGGTCCCTCCGGCGAACGATCCCGTAGAGCCTGCGCCGAAGAAGGCTCGCGCTGCTCCGGACTGCTTCGACCCTGCCACCCTGCTGACTGTCCTTAGCTCGTAAGTTCACGACTTCTTCTTTTCCTGTTTCATTGCGTAGAGTAGCTAATTGTGATTCTTGGCTTATCTGCAGGGACTCTTCCTCTCGTGCGTCTCTGCCACCCAATGCTGGCGAACAAACGGATGAGGGCGACAGCGCGGGGGGTCATCGTGCGGAGACAAAGGCTCCTCCACCGCCGTCTGTCTCCGGCGCTGCGCCAGCCACGACTGCTTCGACTCCCGGCGACGCCCTCGTCACAATCGCCAGCGCTCCTCCGCTTGATTCAGCCGAGCATGTGAGTAATGAGTACTTTTTGTTTATATCGGGTGCGCGACAGCGCTCCCGATGGGAGTATCCCCCGAGTCTATAGTCAACTAGGAGCAGTTGGGTATAGACTCTAGACTGATCTTTGTTTCTTTGCCTTTTGTTTATGTTTTATCGGGTGCGCGACAACGCTCCCGATGGGAGTAGCCCCCGAGTCTGTGGGCGACTGAATTCAGTCGTGTACAGACTCAAGTTGTTCCACTGACTCTTTGTTCTTTGTTTGGCGCAGCCTATGACGCTCGAGCTTTTGGGTATTGGCCGTCGTTTCGCGGCCATGGAGGTGGACAAAAATCGTCTGGAGCGAGAGTCCGCCGAACTCCGAGGTTTGTCCTTTATCCTCCATCGTTTTGGACTGTTTGTGTTATTGCTATTGTCTGAACACCCATTGTCTGCAGAGTTGTTGGCGCAGTCGCGGCGCGAGGGGGAGAGTGCCTCGCAACAGGCTGCTACCCTTAAGGAGCAGGTGGATGCCGCCGTGCTCGCGAAGGAGGCAGCTGATGCCCGCGAGCAGACCTTGGTGCAGCGCCTCTGCACGGCGAGCAACTCCTTGTTGGGTAAGTGTGGACTCTTTTGCTCTTTGTTCTTTCTGCGTCCTTTGGTTTGACCGAGTTCTTTTTGCCGTTTTCTTCAGGTAGCCTTGGCACTGTGGCATGTTCCAGCGCACAAGCTGCCGCCGGCGATTTGGACAGCGCAGTTGCTGCTGTAGAGGGTGCCGGCCAACAGGCAAGTGGTCTCTTGGGGAAGGCTGCTAATGCGCTGACGAGTCTGCACGGACGCGTGTTTCCCCAGGGGCAAGCTCCTGCTTCCCTCGGGGAACTGGTTGAACTGTTTGGCTCTGACGGCTCCGCCATCGACAACTTCAGACGCGAGCACATGGTACGTGGCTCGCAGACCACCCTCCTTATTCTGCTGGGGCACGACTTCGAGGGTGACTTCGACAAGGCTTTGTCCGGGCTACCCCGCGGACCCGATGGCAAGCCGGTGGCTCTCAGCGGCTTCGCCGAGCGGTCTCGCGAGTTGGCACAGAAGCTGACCGAGACCTTGGAGAAGCAGGCTGCGAAGCATGCGGAGAAGGCCAAGAAATCCGCAGGCTCGCAGTAGCTGCTTATCTTTGTATTTCTCGTCCTTTTGTAGTTTGTTTGTGGCGACGCTTGTCGCTCCGTTGTAATGACTGTGCCGGCTGTGAACTTTAGATAAGATTTTGCCTTTATTCTGATGTCCTTGTTCCTTGTGACTTCTTCCAGCCCCCGTGCCTCCTTTCAGAAGGTTGTCTCGTACATGTTTTGCTTGGCTTGCCAACAGGTAAATCCAACGATTACCGCTCCGTCATCAGGTGCGACGCCACATGTCCATGGGGCCGCGACTGCTGGTTGTTCTTCCGAGAATCGTGACTCCGCGGATTATCGGCTCACGATGCTCCAAGATCGCTGTGCTAGTCTTGAACAAGACCTGCGGGTGGCACGGGGTGCCTTGGCCGTGCTGAAGTCGAAGCAGCCTCGCCCCGCTGAACGGGAGGCTTTTCTCCTTGAGGAATTGGAGAAGGCCAACAGTGACTTACTTTGTAAGTGGCTGTGAGCCCCCGAGTCCTTTAGCGCAGCTTGTTTTACGCAGTTGCCTCATTTTTCCTTCGTGTGCAGGTGTACAACAAGACCCTCAAGCTGAGGCCGGTCGGGTGGAGAATCGACTTCGCCGTATTGCTGAGGTTGTCGGGCGCGACACCACCTCGTTTTGGTCGGAGCCCTCCCGAGGTCGGGTGCTGGCCGTTCTTCAAGATCGCATAGGCCAGGTGTTGTCCTTCGCTGGGGCATGCCGTTCTACGCTGGCGCTAGTGTACAAGGCGTTGTTCCCCTGGATCCGCAGCCGCAGGGTCTTGACGCTCTGATGGCGCGATTCCGCAACAGCAGGGCTGCGGAGAGTTTTATCCGGACGCAGCTTGTGAGCGGTGCGATGTACGCCTTAGCTTTTGTTCACCGGCGGCACCCGTATCTCGTCCTGAGGGGAATAGAAGAGATCCCCAACAGGGAAGACGGGGAGCCTACGTCGATGGATGCCCATTACCACGCCGTAGAAGATGTAGCTGTCAAGTTGGTTAGGAAACTAGAGCGCGACACCGAGATGCACTCGGGTTTTGTGGCGCCACGGGTTCCCAAGGCCGAGCCTGTAGACTGATTTTTCATTGGTACAAGCACTTTGTATACTTGCAGAAAACTTCTATGTTTTGCTCTGTAAAGCTTGGAGTTGTTCTGTATATAGAGTTTGTTTTCTTTTGGCCTAAGCGACGCAGCCCCCGAGTATAGGGTGCCACGGAGGCGACTTTCCTTGTTTTTGTTTTGCTCGACAGTGCAGCCCCCGAGCGTCGGGTGCTGTCCGGAGTTTGCTTTTGGTCAGCCATACGATGCAGCCCCCGAGTATCAGGTGCTGCGGAGGCGGTTCTCTTTGTTTATGTTTAGTTCAACAGTGCAGCCCCCAGGCGTAGGGTGCTGCTCCGGAGTTTGTTAATGGTTGGCCATACGACGCAGGTGCTGCGGAGGCGATTTTCTTTGGCGTGCGGTATGTCGATTCCACAGATAGAGGAATATTGCGCTTTTATTATGGGAGACAAAGTCTCAAGGATTACATCAGTGGCTGAATAGCCTTATCATCAGTTGTGCTACGCGTAAAAGCGTCTTAGTTGCGCCGCATTCCATGGGTTGCGGATGAGTTCGCCTGTCTTCGGGTCCTTCAGGCGGTAGGCACCTCCGCCGATGACCTCGGCGATGATGAAGGGTCCCTCCCATGGGGAGGCGAGCTTGTGCACCTTCTTCTGTTTGAGCCTGAGTACCAGGTCTCCTTCGACAAAAGCTCTTGTGCGCAACCGCTTGCTGTGGTAGTTGCGGAGGTTCTGCTGGTAGATAGCCGTTTGGGAGAGTGCGATGTCACGGGCCTCGTCCAGCAAGTCGACATCGTCTTCGAGTGCGGCTTCGGCGTCGTCTTCATCATACGCGACGATGCGAGGTGCGTCGAAGCATATGTCATGTGGCAGGACTGCTTCTGCTCCGTACAACATGAAGAATGTGGTGTACTGGGTTGATCTGTTTGGCGTGGTGCGTAGGCTCCAGAGCACGGAGGGTAGCTCCTCCACCCAAGCACCCGCCGCGCGCTTGAGCGGCACGAAGAGGCGTTTCTTGACTCCGCTGCAGACGAGGCCGTTCGCTTTTTCCACTTGTCCATTGGACTGCGGGTGAGCGACCGAGGCGTAATTGAGCTTGATCCCTTGCTCTTTGCAGAAATCTTGGAACTCTTCGGCGGTGAAGTTTGTTTCGTTGTCGGTGATGATGCTGTGAGGCACTCCAAAGCGGAACATGATGGACTTGATGAAGTTGACAGCTGAGGTAGCTGCGCAGTTGGTTACTGGCACGACCTCTATCCACTTGGTGAATTTATCGACAGCCACCAGCAGATGTGTGTGTCCTCCTCGAGACGAATTGCGCAGTGGTCCAACCATATCGAGTCCCCACTAGGCGAAAGGCCACGCCAAAGGTATTGTCTTCAGTTCAGACGCCGGTGCATGAGGTCTTGTTGCGAATTTTTGGCAGCCGATACACCGCTTGACGATGTCCTCAGCATCCTGCAACGCCGTGGGCCAGTAGAATCCAGCACGCAGGGCCTTGGCGACTAAGGCTCTGCTGCTAGCGTGGTGTCCACACGTGCCAGCGTGGATCTCAAGGAGTAAGGCCTTGCCGTCTTCTGATGCGATGCACCTCTGGAGGATGCCTGATATACTGCGCTTGTACAGCTCTCCGCCGATAATTGTGAATGCTTTTGAGCGGCGAGTGATGCGCCGTGCTTCGACTGTGTCCTCTGGAAGCTCCTGCCGTAGCATATATGCCAGGAATGGCTTTGTCCAGATGGGTTCGACGAGGAATACTTCGACTGAAGGTTCTGCTGCTGCAGGTGCGTCTTCGCTTGCGGCTTCGGTCCCGGTTGCTGGTGTAGAGGGAGCCGCAGGCTGCTTGACCTTGATAGATCTTTTGTTTATCTTCTCCAGGAAGACTCCGGGGGCAGCTTGAGTTTTAAGGACCCGATGTTGGCGAGTGTGTCGGCCTCCTCATTGCTTGCTCGCCTGACATGGCGAAGCTCGCAGCCGTTGAAGTTCCCTTCCATGATGTTATACATGTTCCTGTATGCTATCATGTTCTCTGTTGTCGCGCCGCACTCCTTCATGGTCTGTTGTACGACCAGGTTCGAGTCTCCGTATATCATCAGGCGATCAGCACCGCACTCCTTAGCCATCTTCATCCCATGGATCAGGGCTTCATATTCTGCTTTGTTGTTGGATGGTTTCTCGAAGTCCATCTGCAGCACATAACGGAGCTTGTCGCCTTTGGGTGATATGAGGATAACACCTGCTCCTGCTCCTTCGTTCCTCTTGGACCCATCGAAGTACATGGTCCATGAATTGGACGTATCGGGTACCGATGGAAGCTGCATCTCCATCCACTCTGTAGTAAAGTCGGGGAGAACTTGAGCCTTGATTGCTGTTGGGTGTTTGTATGTTAGGTCTAGAGGACCTGATTCGATGCTCCATTTGGCGACTCTGCCTGTCGCTTTGGAGTTGTTGAGTATGTCACTTAGGGGAGCCGCGCTCACCACCGTGATGGGGTGCTCTTGGAAGTAGTGTGCCACCTTGCGTGAGGTCATGAATACCCCATACGCCAGCTTCTGATAGTGCGGGTATCTCTGCTTCGACTGCGACAGCACCTCGCTGAGGTAGTATATCGGTCTCTGCACGCCGTGAGCTTTTCCTTCTTCAGCCCGCTCGACTACCAGCACCGTACTGACCACTCTGTTTGTGGCCGCTATATAGAGATACATCGGCTCCTTTTCGCGTGGTGCCACCAAGACTGGTGGTGTTGACAGGGTGCGCTTGAGGTCGACGAAGGCGGCTTGGGCTTCCTCGGTCCACTCGAAGCGGTCCGTCTTCTTCATCAATTGGTAGAACGGGAGCGCCTTCTGCCCAAGCCTGCTAATGAATCGGCTGAGGGCCGCTATCCTTCTAGAGAGCTGCTGTACATCCCTGAGCTTCGACGGTGCCGGCATCTTCAGGAGCGCCTGTATTTTCTTCGGGTTTGCTTCAATGCCTCGCGCAGACACAAGGTAGCCTAGTAGTTGCCCGCTGGTACGCCGAACACGCACTTTGTAGGGTTTAGCTTGATGGTGTATTTCTTCAGTGCGGCGAATGTTTCGCGGAGGTCGTCGAGGAGCGTGTCTTCCTGCTTGGTCTTGATGACGATGTCATCGACGTAGACCTGGACATTGCGTCCGATCTGCTCCTTGAGGCAGTTCTGCATCATGCGCTGGTACGTGGCACCCGCGTTCTTCAGTCCGAAGGGCATCGTTGTGTAGCAGTAGACACCAAAGGGTGTGATGAATGCTGTTTTCTCTTCGTCTTCTTTCTTCATCCTGATCTGGTTATAGCCTGAATAGGCATCTAGGAAGCAGAGGCGTGCGCAGCCTGCAGTCGAGTCGACAATTTGGTCGATTCGAGGCAGTGGAAAGTGATCTTTTGGACAACACTTGTTTAACGAAGTGAAGTCGACACACATGCGTAGTATGTCTGTGTTCTTCTTTGGCACCAGGACTGGGTTTGCGACCCAGTCAGACTTCTTGATCTCCCGGATGAAGTTGGCTGCCAGGAGCCTATCGATTTCTTGCCCAATGGCGAGGCGCTTCGGCTTCGCAAAGCGGCGCATCGTTTGCTTGACGGGCCTCGCATTGGGCAGGATTTGGAGGGCGTGCTCGGCGAATTCCCTGGGTATGCCTGGCATGTCGGCTGGACACCAGGCGAAAATCTCCCAGTTCTCACGTAGGAACTCGACGAGCGCGCCTTCCTATTGTGGGGACCCCGGACTAGCTGTCCGAAATACCCGATTATGGTTCACACAACGATCCCATGATCAGTCTGTCGTTGCCCATAATCCGAATTGGATACCAAAGTTTACATCCATTTCAGTACCGCATTAAAGTCTTACATAGTAGGTCACTTAGACCAAGTCTTACATAGGTGCCTTCAAGGGCCAAATCAAAAGCATTCAGCGGAAGCTACGTAGTAGAAGTCCAACGCGTCCTAGCGACGACCGACAGGCAGTTGACTCACGAAGATCCCTAGTTCGCATAGAAGTCTCCATACTCCGCTTCAGCGTGGTTTTCCTCGGGATCTGGCTAAGACAATAGCCAGGGACGAAACCAGTATGAGTACAATTTGTACTCGCAAACTACTCCTCTACTGAGTATGCACCAGTTTTAAGTTGTTCTCTACAGCACTTTTAGTTATTACTCTATCTCTATGTCTTTGTTGAAAAAGGTAAGAAGAGATTTACTACTATCTTTAGAGGGAATCACAATTTTATTATTTATCCAAAACTCCTCCTTTTTCCCGACCACGACTCATCATGATCTCTTTTCCTCCACAACTCATACCACTCCATTTGGTATAGTTGGGAAACATCAGCCACACCTTTGTTTCTTTAAAGTTAACTCCTTTTGTAAAACTTGCACATAGTCTAGTACAGCCTCCCAACTGTCCATATCCGAGGACTCGGCTATTCGAATAGTTTTTACCCTCTGCAGAGGTAGCACGCTTTTCCCACACCCATCCGGTAGCTCATCGTGTCTGCCACGTCCCGCCATACAAGGTGTATGCGAAGTTGAGCCACCAGCCATAGCCTTTCCTTTGCTCATGCTAGTATAGGACCCTGCCCGTACGAATTCACCATTCCTTCAACACCTAGTACAAGATCCTCCGTCGAGGAACCTAGATGTAAGGACTCGTAGTTTTGCCCGGCGAGCACGAAGGCCTTCAATCCCTCAATCCCTCAGATTGCCGGGACCCAGGTCAGGGGTTAGAGTCGCCATGCTCATCCCCTCATGCATAACGGAGTCGTCTCCGTCGATGAGGTATCCAGTACTAACACGAGCAAATTATATGACTACGCCCGTTCCCATATTTGGGTAGATGTGGTCGCACAGGTTATCGGCTGGTCGTCATGGTACTAAGACACAATGTGCATTTTTCATAAAAAAACTCCCTTTATCACTTCTCCACTTTAACACCGATAACTCGGCATTTCATCATCAACTAGGTACTTTAAAAAAGGAGTTTGGAATAATCATATTTTTCCCATCCTATAGTTTTAGGTGTCTACTCTACATTCTACATAGGGTGAGCAGTTTTATATCCCTTGTGATAAGGTTTCCTTTCAGAAATCAGTACCACTACTTTAGGAAATTGCATGTGATTAATTTAGAGGTATGTAAATGCAAGCTCAGCGAAGTAGCTTGCCTTGCTCAACAAAGTGCTCGGGTTCCTGCTGCTCGAAGTAATCTCCTTCCTCGTAGTCTCCGGCAACGTTCGCGTCTAATCGATAAACAAACAATACAAGCAAACAATCACTAAACTAGACAAGCAACATCACATCACAAGCAACATAACATCACAATTAGCTATTGAACACACAAGGTAACACAATTTGGTTTCAAATTGATTTAATTAACAATTTTGTATTTGCATCACAATTATGGCAGAAACTAGGGTTTCTGGTTTAATTGCATAACTTTAGTTCTGTTGGTCACAAAAATATGAATTAAAATTCTACAGATAGCCACTGATTTATAGGAAACAACCCAATTGGATTTAATTCAATTTGAGTTATTAAACTCCTTGTATAAATGTTTTAATCCAGAAGGTTGGTTTTCTTGTTTTTGCTACAACTCAAGTTGATTGTATTCAAAAATTAAATCCTTTTAGGGGTAACTAGTATTGCTTAAATGTGAGCTAACAAAATTGGTTTGACCTCATTTGGATTAGTAGAGTATCAGAAACAAACAAGTTTAGGTTTTACACCTTCTGTGGCATTTTTAATATCATTTCTTATTTATTAACCTAAATGGGGTGAAACCACTTTAGTTAGTTAGATAATTTCATAAGCTTTCCAGAACATTTTCACTTGCTATTTTTAGATTCCTAGATCTCAAGATATTGAATTTCAAAGTTCTAATCAAATTTCTGACAGAGAAATCTACCCATTTTAAGTTTATCAATTAGCACATTTGGCATTTTCATTTTAAATCAGGGAATTACTCTTAATGATCATGTCTTGCATCACTGTGAATATTACATGTTTTATTTGCTACAAGATTTTAGTTTGCTATTTTTAGGCCTCTGGTTCAATAGCAATTTGCATGGGAAGTAGGCTATGTTCTGTTATTGCAGTGTTGAGCTAACTGATTAGCTATATTGTCCAATTTAAATCTTTTAGCCAGGTTTTAATTCAGGGTTCAAACTACTTGCTCATGACAGTATGCTAACTATAATAACATGTCATTCCCAGGAATACTCCTAAATAAAATTAGGTGAATTAAGATCAACCGCTAAAAACAGAAATAAATATCTGTTTCAGAAACTTTTCTGAAACAGATAGGACATAGCTACTTTGTCCATCTATTTGAGGATGCTAGACTAAACATTTTGGACATACAAGACTTGCAGATGAATCTATGAATCGAGCTCTTTCCAACCATATAAAGTTTGTAAATTTTGGTTCAGTGGATTTTTCATAATTTGATTGCAAAGTGGGCTAATCAACTCGGTTATTTCCAGACTTAGCCGTTTTCAGAAACTAATCCGAACCGGTACGCTGCCGTTGGATCTAGATCCAACGGCCCACGTTCAAATCAACGGGGCGACCTAAAATCGGCGGCGCCACCGCGCCGGCGGCACGGTGGTGGACGGTGGGCTCACCTAGAGGGCTCGGTTGACGGCGGTGAGGGTGCAGATCGACGGCGGAGGCGAGGGAGAGTCGATGGGGTGAGTTGCAGGTGCTGGGGTGGTCGGGTTCGTCGGCGTCGAGCTCCGCGTCGCGTCCGTGTCCTTGGCGCAACTCCGGCGAGCTCCCGTCGGCGTTCCTGGGCACAAGACAGAGAGGGGAGAGGGGCACGTGAGTGCGGCGGCCATGGGGAGTGCAATGGAGGGCAGAGAGGGAGAGGGGAGCAATGGCACGACGAGTTCGTGCCCGACATCCACCTCGGCTCCGGCGGAGAAATTGCAGGGCGGCAGCAGCTTAGCGGCCGCGATTCCGCCCTCCTGGCGGTGCACGGTGAGGGTGAAGTGGAGGGGAGTGGAGTGGCGAGGCGGGGTGGAGTGGTGTGGGAGAAATCGAGCTCGGGGCGGCTCGCTTAAATAGCCGGAGCCCGGTCCATGGTGGACACGGTGCTGGGGCGGGGCAGCGGCCACACGGGCTCGCCGTAGGGTTGGCGCGAGGGCGGCTACGGTGTCGGGGTGTCCAGCGGCACGATTGGCGGCGTGGAGGCGAGCTGGGCGTCGTGGTTGTGGGGGACGGCCGCGGGAGAGCTTGGGCGGCGCACGGGCACGCACGGGCGGCACGCCTCCGGCGGTTTAGGGCTGCTGCTGGGCACGGTGCAGGCGAGAGAGGGGGCAGGAGAGGTGTAGGGTGCGGCGCTAGGGCTAGGTGGCCGGTGGGGGACGGTTTCCTCCACGGCGCGGCACGGCGGCATGGCCACAGGAGCGCTGCTCCCTGGCGATGATGAACGGCGATCAATGCGGCGGCTAGGGTGCTTCCCGCGTGCAATTGAGGTACTGGGCAGGTTCGTGGGATGGAGAGAGGGGTTGGGGTGCAAGGAATCGACGAACAAACGACCGAATCCGTGGATTCAACCCTCAGTTCATCGGGTTTGGGGGAAGAACAGGGTGGTGCATGCCACCTGTTCGACCAAATGCCTCAACAGAATTAAATTTCGAATTTTTGAATTTGGTTTCCACATTTGGTCTCTCCTATATAAATGATGATTTTTGGTGCTAGGATGGTATTTTTTTGATAAGTGCATCATAGCACATTTTGTGGTTTAAGATGATTAAAGAAAGAAATAGAATTTTATATTTTGGAATTTTGAAAATATATTTTGAAGAGGGAAAAGTTATTAGAGCTAAGTGGGAGTGAGCACTATGTCACCCCACTGGTTTTTGATTTAAAAGAAAATATTTATTTCTCATTAAGAGAAATTTGTGTGGCACTTGTCCCATTATTTCATGTGGTGAGGTTGCTTTCATTTTCTTTCTTTTTATTCACACCTTTGCTTAGCAATCACACACATCAAGCAACAAAATGCAAGCAAACACACATAAGATAATAAAAGTTTTTGTTGGCCCACATTTTTGGAATTAATAATACTTATATTAATTCTGGGATGTTACACCTATGCGGATGGCAAGCTCGTCGATACGAGGACTGTCTTCTTAGGGTCCGTCGGGTGCACCTGATGCTCCCTCGTGTCGTTTGTCGCGTTAAAGGCAGAGCCTGATGCTGATTGTTTGCTTTCGGGAAAGAGGGTGCGGTCGTTGGTGAGTGCCAACTGTTGGAGCTGCTCCTGCGCCCCGAATGACTCAGAGATCGTGTTGAACTTGCGATCACACTCGTCGGATCGCTCAAAGTTTCCGCTGACGGTGATTGTCCCGTAGGATCCTGGCATCTTCAGCTTCAGATAGGCATAGTGCGGTACCGCCATGAACTGTGCGAACGCTGGTCGCCCTAGGATGATATGGTACTGCGACTTCCAGTCAACCACCTCAAACTCAATCCTCTCCTTCCGGAAGTTAGCTGGATCGCCGAAGATCACATCGAGTGAGATTGTTCCCAACGGATAGACTGGTCTCCCTGGTACTATGCCGTGGAAGGTGTTGACGGAGGGCGCCAGGCTTGTCGTCAGTATGTTCATTCCGCGCAGCGTGTCAGCGAACATGATATTGATTCCGCTGCCACCATCCATGAACACATGGCTCATAGCGAAGCCTCCTATCTGCGCATCCAAAACGAGGGCCGCGTGGCCCGGCCGCGGGACTCGAGGTGGATGATCATCCCTGGATAATGTTATGCTGTCCTGTGACCAGTCGAGGTACTCTGGTACCGCGGGTGGTGATTTGACGGCAAGGTGGACTTGCCTTGTTATGAGCTTTTGGTCCCGATTTGAGGGACGTCCCTTCTGGATCATGAACATGCGACCCACGGGCTTTGGGTAAGCATCTTCACCTGCCTGAGGTTCCTCGACGCGTGGTTGGAGCTGGATTGCTCCCGCCATATGTCCCGGAGGCAATGGTGGAGCGTGCGGCGCTCCCAGAGCCAATGCCCCCGGTGCCACCTGCGCTTGCTGTTGTTGCTGCAAAAGGAGCCGTGCGTATTGTGCATGGAGGTCTTGAAACTTTTCGCAGTCCTTGAGGAGGTGCTTGGACGTGAGAACACCGTTCTCATCCCTAAACATGTGAAATCGGCACGCGTCATGGAGCGTTGGAGGAGGCCGTGGAGCTCGACCGCCTCGCGACTCTCGCGGCCGCCATTCGCGCTTGACTTCCTTGCTGCTTTTGTAACCGGTTGTTCGACTATCGCGCTCATAGCGACTGTCGTCACGGTTTCTTTGCTCGCGGCTATCAGTAAAGCCTGCCGCCACGAGTTCCATGCCCTCCGTGTCCTCATAGACGCGCGACTTCCTCTTGCGACGGCGGTCGCTGTTGCGGCGACTCCAAGCACCTTGATCGCCGTTGACGCCAGGTGTGCCGGCGCGCTCGTTACGTATGGAATCTTCGTCATCTGCCCACTTATTGGGTATCTGCATGAGGTGGGCGATGGTTTTAGGCTTCACTCGACCAAAGGTCTCCCGGAGCTCGACCCGATAGACTCCTCGGGTGAACGCGTATATGGCGTTGTCTTCCGATATCTTCTCCCTCACGTTGCGGAGGAGAGTCCAACGCTGGATGTACTCGCGCAACGTCTCGTCTTCACGCTGCTTGCAGGTTCGCAGTTCCTCGAATGAGGCGGGTCTCTTGTACGTGCCGATGAAGTTGCGGACGAAGTCCTCTTTGTTGAAGTCTTCCCAGCAGGTGTATGCGCCTCTCGGTAGGCTCTTAAGCCAGGCTCGAGCCGATCCCGAGAGCATGAGTTGTATGTACTGCATGGCAGTAGACGTCGATCCTCTTTGGCAGGTTACTGCCGTCAAGTAGTCCTCCAGCCAGGCGGACGGTTCTTGCAAGCCATCATACTTCGGGGTTTCCGAGGTTAGCCTGAATCCTTTCGGCATTCTGGTCTCCCGGATGCGTCGACTGAAGCATAGTGCGCCGCAGGGCTCGAAGTCGTCATCGGATGACGAGCTGTCGCTTTCTTCCTCTTGAACTGCTCTCCTGGAGCGGTTCCTGGTGACCTTGTTATGCGTGATGGCATTGCGCGCATCTTCGCCCTCGGTGAGCTGGTAGCGTCCCTCGTACCCGCGATTACCGCGGTTTCGCCGGTCGCGGGTGACGCGATTGTCTTCTTCTAGAGCTGCTCGCTCATTGTTGCCGCGTGTGACGCGGTTTTCTTGATCTCGGGTACGGTCGCCGCGGCCTTGGCTGGCGGCGATTAACCGTGTTGTTGCCAGCTGCTATGATTGCAGCTGGTTGTGGCTCCTCAGGTACCAATGTCGTCCCCATTGCGCTGAGGAACTTGATTTGTTGGCGGTGCAGGGCTGCCCGCGGATCGCTCTCTGGCGGCTGTGTAGCCTGTAGGTATGTGGCCACCGACATTAGGACACCGGAAGCAGTCTTGGGGATAGGGATTCCCTGTTCGTCCACAGACATGAAGGACGCCTCCAAATTACGGGTGACGTTGTTCCGATCTGCCTCTGGTATCCGCAAGTACCGAGGCTGTGCTTGGGGGTCACGGGATCGCCCTGAAGATTGGACGGATAGACCTGCCCGCCGCGCACTCGATATGCTGGCCTGCCTTCTGCGCTCCGCCAGCTCCGCCCTCGTGGCTTCCAGCTTGAGGCTTTCCTGCCACAGCAGGTACTGGTAGCATGCCAGGTCTTCTGGTGTCGCGTCAGCTGCCGGTTGGCCATCTGCCACAGCCTTGATTGCTTTTTCGCCCATAGCCTGGTTGATGTGGAGCTGCGTCCGCCCGTTCTGCAGGGTGATGACATATGGGTAGCTCGGCTGGCCTCCCCTGTTAGGTGGAGCGTTTACTTCGACCTCCGTGTTGGTGGCTGCCGTCCTTGCGGCGGCGGCGGCGGCTGCGGCTGCGGCTCCTGCCGCGGCCGTTTCCCCGGGTCCTGATGCTCCTCCTGCTGCAGGCACCGTCATGTATACCTCGATCGGCGAGAGATACGGCGTCTGATCGTCAGAGTCGTCGTTGAAAGCGGACTCGAAGGATGCCGAGGTTCCGCCGGTGGAGTACACAGGGCTTGACGGGGTAGATGAGATGTATGGCACGACCGGCGTCTCGGTCGTGCGCGCGAAGTTGACGGTTGGCGATGTAGATCGCGATGCTGCGGCCAGAGGCGATGCAGGTTCGTCGAGCGTTCCCTCCGCGAGACCCGCGCGGGGTGACAGGATGTTCACCGATGCAGTCGATGAAGTTGCGACTTCCGCCGATGAAGTCGATGAAGCGGCGGGTTACTCCGATGCTGAAGGAGGTGCGTCCGTGAGACGGAGCGTGCCCCACTTGTTAACATAGAAGCGCAGCTTGCCAAAGCTCGTCTCCACGCCAGCTTGTAGGTCCTCGAAGGCCGATTGCATGACCGGCGAGTGCGGGTGAAAACCCAGGGAGCCGAAGTAGATCGGCTGTCGCAGATCCGGCGAGTCGCCGACGATCGCTGATGAAGTCGCCGAATCCGTAGATCCAACACCAGTCTTTCCCACAGACGGCGCCAATTGACGTGGGGTTACCACGCCAAATCCCTCGGATGACATCCTCGGGTTGAGAGAATAGGAGAAGAAGATGGTGGTACTGGTGGATTCGTCGGCTGACAAGAGAGGTTTACCCAGGTTCAGGCCCCCGAAGGTAAAAGCCCTACGTCCTGCTTGTCTGGTATTGATGATGATGAGCTTACAGATGGGTTACAATGGCAAGATCGCGAGATTCAATCTTGCTAGGGTTTCTGTGGTGAGTCTCAACGTACCCTAGGTCGGCGGCCCTCCTGTTGGGAATATGCCCTAGAGGCAATAATAAAATGGTTTATTAGCATATTCATGTTTATGATAACTAGTCGTCAACCCGTGCATTCGCACAGTCTAGATTAACTTTGTACTCTACTGTAGAAAAAATCACATAATGTTTTTTGTGAAAAAATCTCATGAATTTCTAAAACTGCATTTAAAGATGATTTCTCAACAAATTACACTCATGTGTAAGCTTAGGGAGAAGGTTAACTGTTTAGTTTCTGTTTTTGCCTTGTGTTGTTACTTGGCAATAATGTCAATTGCTCTGCTATATAGTACACTAAAATTAGATCCGCTGCGAACGATGAAGTGTACTTAAATTAGATAAGGAAGTAGCACTATTTCTTATTTATAAATGAGTACTACAAAGTCATCTATCTTCTTATCCGTTACCCATCTTTCCATTTCTATCCGGTAGTGATATCCATCCTAACTCTGGTAAGCTTTTCACTTAGCTTCTTTAGTACCACATCTTGGTTTGAGCAATAGCAGCCAATCCTGTAACTTGGTGCGAGAAGCCTTCGCGCCATGTAGAGAGAAGTAACTTTCTCACATACTACTTGGAGAGATGCCAATTAGAAACTGGAAATCGATTATTTCCATGTAGTTATACAATAATTTTGTATCCGCATTATCGAATTTAGTATTTCTTGATCTGTGCCAAACCCATACTGTAATATCCAAATAGCTAATTTTTTTGAGTAAAACTAACTGAGCACACATTGCAAGTATTGCTATCAAACCAAACAGAGTAAATTAATTCGTGGATGGAGTCGGTTAAGTCTCCACCTGCTCCACGGGCTAGTAATTTTTGAAAACATGTAAATATCATATTAATGAGAATAGTAATATTATTAATAATTTCATATATCTATAGAGGGTAGATCCATGTTATTGGGATAACAAATATAATATTAGTTCAAAAGCATCACAGCTTCCAAGTTAAATAATAGCGACCGGTGTTCATTGCATTTATATTTTGCCGATAAAGAGCACTAATGATTGAATGATCATCATGTCAGCTGGAAGGCTTACATAACATGCAAGTATTGGTACCTAAATTGTAATTATCATTAACTACAAATTTGTGTTTAGTAGAGTAATATACATGTTGAACTATATTACTAATTCTACTGTGAGTTGATAGGTTAAAGTTTTTAGTATAGCAATCTTATTTACGTATCATTGCAAAAGCATCACAACTTCAAAGTTACATAATTGCAACAAACGTCAATTGCATTTTTATTTTATCCATAAAGAGCACTATGAAATAAGATTGACAAAAAAAATATCCTAGAATGAACCATCGTCATGCCATATAGAAGGCATCATGACATGCAAATCTTGGTACCTTATTCGCAATTGCTGATAACTCTACACATGTGTTTAGCAAAAATAGTTTAAGTGTTAAACTTGAATTCTTGTTTACCTGATGTCTCATAATGTAGCCTTTGCGCATCTGATGTTTTCATATTGAATGGGGAAGAATGGACCACATTCAAGTGTGTTAACCATCGCCTTCAGCACTCTTTTGCAGGTGATCGTCACCGGTATAACTTTGTCCCCCTTGCGTGGAAACTCTTCCTTGGAAGCCCTACGGATTTACAAATTTGAGCATAGAGAATCCAAGCCTTAGATTTCTGAAATTGTGCCATTCAAAATTTTCTATTTTCTGTTTCTTGCCGGTTTCTACGGCGGAAAATATTCATATCCTCAATGCTGCCCCGCATAGTGCAGCAACATTCTTTAGATCAAGAAGACCTCACATAAGTTGGCCCTTGCCATTTTCATGAAGAGCCTCGCTGACATGCATATTTTTTCGAGAAAACGCAAAAGAATTTACGTTTCATTTCATTCAACATAACGACATCGGGGCTACAACCTAATGTGTATATACAAAAATGCTTATATATAAGATCTTCACAAAAATGAAATAAATAGGATTCATCTTAAACCAATATATCAATAAGAAATCTTGTAATCGGGACGATTTCACCTCATGAGTAGCACAGTAGTTCGAAAAAGGGAAAACAACACCAAGAGGCGCAGCTGAATTTGACAGGATTAATTCCTACATGAAAAGTCTAAATGAGTAAGCATGTCTAAATGAAATGTGTATACTCAGAAATATTAACCGGTTCAACCTGATAATGGCTATTTTCTAAATATTAATTACATTATCACTTTTTTTTTGGAACTGGCAGTTCATGGCGTAAATGAATTTTTTTATTCAGTTGTGATACTAAGTTACAATTTTGAAGTCTGAATAGAATTCTGAACAGAAGTACTATCCTGATGTGTTTATGGTGTAGACAAATCACGACGGCAAGGATTTCCCTAATTGAGGTAGCAGTCTTAGCATATATTATACATTGAAGTACAAATAAGCTCACATAAATATTCCACACGGATAGAGCATTGTCTAGATAATATCGTAAGCCGTAGATTTTCTCTAGTTGTAGATCGTGCACATGTTAATATGTAGATCATTGAGCTTATTAGGGCAAGGAAATAGTTAAGATCACGTTTTGTAAAATGTGTATTACATAAATAAAATATCAACACTGAATTTGTTAATAGATCTGATGATTACTGGTTCATATATCATAAAAACCTTTACCTGGTCTTGGTCTTTGAATGGTAAACAAATTCTGCTGGCGAAGCTGACAGAACATTATATTCTGATGATGACGTGGGAGCCACCTTCAAAATTATAGTCTGTCTGTAACAATGCACAAATGATTATTAATTTAATCAAGAAAGGTCGTTTAGTTTTATCACCATAACAAACTGTATGTAGCAATGCACAACCATGTGCCGAGAGGAGGCAGTCAGGCGAACTCGCAGATGAGGGAGTCTAGCAGGCTGATACTCAGACTCGTAGTCTATCACTGCATTGGACGACTTCTCCGTTCTGCATACAGTTACATCATAGTAAATAAGAGGCATTCATAAAGGCTGATCTGCTGGCGTGTGCATGTTGTCACCAAATCGTACTCCATGTGTTATGCTTATTTTAGTTCCATCTCAACCTGGGGTCCTGGGTATCACAGATCGCACATGAAGAAGCTAGCCATCTAAGTTTGCAAGCACTAATTCCATCCACATGTATCATCCAGAACTCTAGATTAAAACGTAGGGTTAATTAAGTTACATGAAGACCAAACCTGAACGTTCCAGAGCGAGGGGTAGTGTTGATGCCGAAGAACCACTTACATATCTCACGGATTTGGTCTCCCTAGCTTTGACCAGAAAGCTGCTCATGAGGATCCCTAAAAAAAGATCATGAGGAAGCTGAACACGTTAAATTTCGGACAGAATATAATGATACCTGTTGCATGGTTGTATGCTAGCTAGATTACGGCAGATATCACGATGAAAAGCAGCGTGTTATCCGTCAAGGACTCTGCTAGCTATTAATCAATCAATCCCACAGGCTATACTAATTAACAAAATCCATCGTCAGCAGGTAGGACTACACATAGCTCCGTGGCTGCATACGGGCATGCAGCCATGCACCATAAACCACGATGAGAAGCCCAGTGCAATCGATGAGAATTAGGCGCCGCCGTCCGCCGCCGAACAGCGTTGCGCTTACTATTTCTATTTTCTTCTGATTAGCGTGAGAGTAAGATGAAAGATGTCGATCGGGAGAAGAGTCCTGCCTCCGGACGTGAGGTGGAGGCCGGTCGAATACGGGACTCGAGTCCACTACCTAATCTAATGGCTACTGATGAATCTAAGATCAATCGTATGGACTATATTTGCTATTCTCTAGGATTAACGTGGAGGCTTCTATGGTGCCTCCAATTAGTAAATATAAGATAGTTTATTATCCATGCTATAATTGTATTAATTGGAAACATAATACATGTATGGAATATAAACAAACAGGTGTCCCTAGTAAGCCTCTATCGGACTAGTTCGTTAGTCAAGAGATGGTTAGAGTTTCCTAACCATGGACTTGTTATAGTCACTTGATAACGGAGTCATATCATTAGGAGTAATGATGTGATGGACAAGACCCAAATAATAAAGAGTTGCAATTGATCGTGTCACACAGTTTCATTGCCAACGCTTTTAGTATGCCAAGTATAGTTTCCTTAGACCATGAGATTATGTCACTCCCATTTACCGGAGGAATGCTTTGTGGACATCAAACGTCACTTCGTAACTGGGTGATTATAAAGGTGGCTTTCAGGTATCTCCGATGGTATTTGTTGGGTGACATGAATCAAGATTGGAATTTGTCCTTCCTTGTGACGGAAAAGATATCTCTGGGCCCTCTCGGTAATATAGCATCAGAAAGGTTGCAACCATGTGATTAAGTGTTAATCACAGAGATCCTATATTATGGACGAGTAAAGATAATTTGCCAGGTAACGAGATAGAACTAGATATGAAGATATCGACGATCAAATCTCGGGCAAATTAAATATCGTGAGACAAAGGGAATCGTATACGAGATTAAGAATCTCCGGCATCGTGGTTCAATCGATAAGGAACTTCGTTGAATATGTAGGAGTCAATATGGGCATCCCGGTCCCGCTATTGATTATTGATTTGATCATGTCTGCATGTTCTCGAACCCGTAGGGTCACACACTTAACGCTCCGATGTAGCTAGGGTTAGCGATGAGATAATTGATGGTATGAATGAATGGTGACTCAGAGTCTCGGATGAGATCCTAGATATCACGAGGAGCTCCGGAAGAGTCCAGAGATAAAATTTCATATAAGGAAAATGGTTTCCAGGGTTCCGGAAAAGTTCGGGAAAATTCTGGCAGAGTACCGGAAGATTCTAGAAGGTTCTGAAAGGTTCCAGAGGGCCCCACCTTGGGGGCCACGAACCTGGGAGGGCCAACATGGACCGAGGGGAGGTGCAGCAGCTCACATGGGCTGGCCGCACCTTATCCCCAAGGCCCATGCGGCCAAGGCAAGGTGGGGGCAACCCTAACCCTAATTGGGCGCCTTGGGGGGCAAGTTTCCCCCCTTGGCCGGCCCTAGATGCGATTGGGGCGCCCCCCACAGCCCCCTCACGCCTATATAAGGAGGAGGGGAGGGCTGGGGCGCAGCACCCTTGAACCCTAGCCGCCGGCCTCCCTCTCCCTCTCCCTCCTCTCTCCTGCAGTCGCTTGGCGAAGCCCTGCAGGAATTTCTCCACCATCAACGCCACTACAACCGTCGTGGTGCCGAGATCTATCTAGCCACGTCCTCCTCGCTTGCGGGATCAAGGATAGGACGTCTTCATCGAGCCGTACGTGTGGATACCGTGGAGGTGCTACCCCTTGTGGCACTTCATTGGATTGGATCTTCGAGGAAATACATCTCCTCGCGACTAGATGAGTCTAGTTGCGGGGATCGACTAGCCAACCCCTGCATCGACAAAACTCTTTGAACGTTCTTCGAGGGTAAGAGATTGGATCTCATTTTTGCTACCTTCATCTAATAGATCTAGATCCTTGGGGTTTATTCCGCTTGTTGCGTAAGAAAATTTTTGTTTTCTATGCTGCGACCCCTTCACCTCCCAGTCCTTAAATAGTGGGACTGGGTCTCGGGTCCGTTACCGACTAGGTTTACATCTGGGCCTGCCGACCTAATATCTCTGAATCTTTCCTTCGGGGCCTCCTTCCTGGGCCTGATGACATATGGGCCTTTTATTCTCTTCCGCACCAGGGTAGTCCATGGTGGCACACCCGAAAGGTGTACCCACGTCACCGTGGGTCTCGAAGCAGAGTTGTACTGCGTAGTGGAGCTTATCTCCCGTGGAGGAGGTTAAGACGGTGCCAACGCCCTTTCCGCCATTTGCACCGTCGAAATTCATGCTCCAGGAGCCTCTAGCTGCCTTGCTAGGCAGCGTAGACATCCCCTCATGGCACTCCTCCACGGAGGGGTCGGTCCATTCTGCGACGAAGTCTGCGAGGGCCTTGCTCTTGACTGTCTTCATGGTGAGGAATTCCATGTCGAACGCTTGCAGCTCGATTCCCCATTCGACGATGCGGCCTGTGGCGTTGGAGCTGCGCAGGATCCCCTCCAGAGGATATGAGGTTACCACCCTAATGGGATGGCCCAGGAAGTAGTGGCGTAGCTTCCTGGAGGCGACGAGGAGCGTGTAGAGGAGCTTCTGCTGCATGCTATAGCGCGTGCGGGCGTCGCGAAGCACGATGCTGACGAAGTACACGGGACGCTGGACGAGACGCGTACCCGCGAAAAGTGAGGCAGGATCTAGTGATGTCATGGCGAGCTCGAGGCTTGATGTGTCGTTAGCAGGAGGCTCGGGGCGGGGCGACGTTGGCGTGTCTTCTGCGGCGGGAACGGGCTCCTCCTGCTCCGCCACAAGGACGACACTGGTCGTGAGTGGAGTAGCCGCCAAGTAAAGTAGCAACGGTTCCTGAGGCCGCGGGGCGACCATGATTGGTGGGCTGGCGAGGTAGCGCTTGAGGTCTTCGAAGGCTGCGTCAGCCTCTGGGGTCCACTTGAAGGTGCCTGTCCTTTTCATTATATTGAAGAATGGCAGGGCTCTTTCGCCGAGCCTGGAGATGAAGAGACCTAAGGCGGCCATGCATCCCGCCAGGCGTTGCATGTCCTTGAGTCGTTGTGGTGGTCGCATTTCCTCGATGGCCCTGATTTTTCGGGGTTGGCCTTGATGCCACGATGTGATACCAAAAATCCAAGGAGCTTGCCTGAAGGGACTCGGAAGACACACTTCTCAGGGTTGAGCTTGATGTTCACCTTCCTAAGGTTGGCGAAGGTCTCCTCGAGGTCCGTGATGAGGGTGTCCTCCTTGCGAACCTTGACGACGATGTCGTCGACATAGGCCTCGGTATTGCGCCCCATTTGGGTCCCGAGGGCCTTTCGCATAAGCCTCTAGAAAGTGGCGTCAGCGTTCTTCAGGCTGAAAGGCATGCATACGTAGTAGTACACGCTGCAGGAGGGTGATGAACGTCGTCTTCTCTTTGTCCTCCTTTGCCATTTTGATCTGGTGGTAGCCTGAGAAGGCATCCAGGAAACAGAGGAGGTCGCAGTCGACGGTAGAGTCAACGATCTAGTCGATGCGGGTAGCGGGTACGGGTCCTTGGGGAATGTAAGACCCACTTAGCGAAACTTTCATTTCACTGGTGGACCCACAAGTTGAATATCACATCACGAACATTTAAGACACAAAAGATAAAAACAAGTGATAATTCAAATATATTTTATTACATCACATCGGACACATGTCCCAAATACAGCGGAAGCAAAATAAGGTCTGAGTACAGACTACATCAAAGGTCTAATGACCAGAAAAGAAAAGGGACCCGCCCACGCGGTCTCAGGCTGTCATCTAGGATCTCTGATCTACTCGTCGTAGTCGGCGTTGAACTCCACGTAGTAGCCTCCATCTGGGTCGTCGTTTCCGTCCGTCCCACCTGCATCGGTGTAGCAGGCACCGGGAACTCAATTGGTATGAGTACGGGGGTACTCAGCAAGTCTTACGCACAAGGTTAAACGAAAGTACTATGCACATGCATTGGGGAAGGAAAAGGGCTGTTTAGGTGGACTTGCAGCAGCAAAACCTATCATCTACAGAGGACACACTACAACTTCCGTCTATTTAGAATAAGGTAAGAGAGCGCATCTCGATCTAGTCTATGCTAACCAGCATACAAGACCCGCCCGAGTACGACTCCATCGTATCATATACCAACGAGGATGAAGTACGGGGCACTCAGACGTTGATCAAGTTTTAATCAGATTATTATTCGAGTAAAGCTATTTACTAAGCAAATTAGCTATTTAATTTTATGATGATGTCTATGATCTTTTTAGCCAGCACATTACCCAAGTCGTCCATAACCGCGGACACGGCTTTTCGAAAAGATTTAACCCTACAGGGGTGCACCATAGTAACCATACATGTTCGATCAACCCACAAGCCACAAAGGCAAAGGATATCTCAACACAACTCTTCCCTTCACTACAGCATTGAATAGGGAGCCACCCATCTGAGACTGATCCACGTCGGGAGCCCGGCCGAAACTCCGTTGCGGGCCCAAAGGTTACGAGGACGGCTTTCGGGAGAAACACTCATACGATTGCCCTCCTTCCACATGCGATAAACGCCACGTGCCGCAAACCTATATGTGCCCCCCAAGTTGTAACCTCTCATCTTCAGTGACGTGAATATGCGTATGTCCAAATAAACACCAGAACTAGTTTGTGGCTCCGTAAACAATGTAGCAGTTCCAGTACTAAGTTGCGGGGGTTCCATAAGTCTTCCCACGTGTGGGTAGTGCGCTTAGTCTTGGATAAGCGGAAAAGAACTCGGGTCCTAGGCGACACTAGCGGAACAAATCACCATAGCTGGCCTCCCACCGGTGCCTTATCTTTATTATATAATTATACCCACATAGCATGTCTTCAATTAATTAAACTATACCAACTAGGCATCAGCAGTGTATGAGATAAACCACAAACAACTCCTAAGCATGCTAGTTGATAACTGCAAGTAAATCAAACAAAGGATATAGGCAGGCATAATCGTAAGACACAACAGAACGAGGCCTAAAGCATGCAAGATAGGGCATATGCAACATATGAGAAATTGGGGGAGGGGCTGCTTGCCTTGATGCACAGTAGCCTGGTACTGGGTCAGATCCTCAGAGGGGTCGTCGAGAGTCGCAAGGTCGTCGTCTAAGAACATACCCCAAACATAGCAAAAAGGATAAATCAATACATGTGCAGCAATCAAGATGATGACATGAGCAATTTAATTATGCAGCATTTTAAAGTCCTAAACATTTAATAAACAAGGTTACTGATGCATGTAAAATCATACATGAACTTTGCACTATAACACTTGTTTTCCATTCATATTTGCATCATATAAGGGGTATATTACTGTTATTTAATGATTTTTGGTAATTAATAATGATTTCCCCCTTTTATGGAATTAATCCTGCGCAGGCAAAAAACCCCTATTTCTTTCCTTATTTATTTCAGGGCCTTAACGACGTCATAATGAGCTGCAAATTTACGGGGATCATTATTTTGGAAGGAGGAAGACCTAGGAGCGAAGGAAGCAAGAAAACAGAGGCCGGAGGGGCGAAAGAGGGTGCCCCACGCGGCCAGGTACAGGGGCCGCGTGGGCCCACCTCTTTTGGTCCTCGTGGCCCCGTTTGCGACGATCCTTCTTCCTGAAGCTTCCTCGTGACCTTAAAACGCCTATATAAAGAGCCCCCCGACGTTTTTCGGAGAGAGAGCCGCCACACGAGAGAAACAAGAAACAGGGACCAGGAGGCTGCAGATTGGAGGGGGGAAACTCCGGCGGAGCACTGCCGGAGAGGTCTCATTCTTCTCCATCGACATCTCCACCATCTCCATGATGAAGAGGGAGTAGTCCACCTCTGGACTATGGGTTTGTGGCAGTAGCATATGTATCTCTCTCTCTCTCTCTCTCTCTCTCTCTCTCTCTTGAGCTTCACTAATTAGCACCGTATGAGCTGCTGAACATGATTACGGTCATCGTTGTATTACCTTTGTGGTGGATCTTTTTATGAGTTAATATATGTTGAGATTGCAATGTTTATTTTAGTTATGAAAGTAGATGCATATTATGTACCCCGTTCTTGTATCCTTGTTTTGATCAAGCATGTTTATGAGAGCGTGTGAGGGGGAACGTGTGCATTAGTTGGAGTAACGGGGGTGGTGATGTGATCAGCTGACAACTTAATATCGCGATCCATTGGGTGTTTACCTTACTTTGTTGCCTCACTAGGGATAAACCAAAATACCATGTTGCAAGGTATGAGGAGTGACAAGCCTCTACCTATGACTAGATCCAGCATGTTCTTATTTTCACTTCATGTCATTAATCTTAAGGCTATACTCTGAGTCATCTTAATTACTGAGGTGTTATGATTTAGTTCGCATCTTGGTGGAGTATAAGTGAGACTAATAATCAAAAGGTCTCTATGTTAGGACGTGATGCCCATATAATTAGTAACATGTCATTAAACTTGTTTTCAATCTCATATGTTAATCCTATGTCTACTTATTTGCCACACTATATTAAAGAGAGAGTGCATGTGTGAAACCATGAACCCCGGTCCATTTTTAATCATAAGAAACAAATTTCCAACCACTTTTAAGCATTTTCTACATTCAGCCATTTTAAAATCAGAAAATACAAAAACACTTTTATTCATTGCATACACATATAAAAACCCCCAAAATATCATCCATCATCATTACTATCATCCTTGCATTACTGCTTACCACCATTGCATATGTATTTACTGTTTTGCATTCATTATTATCTTTATATCATTCTCACACCTTGTGCTTGACAACCACTTGGTGAGGTTGAGGGCACAAAGCAATCTACTTTGTTTGCAGGAAATCTAGAGAAGGAAAAGGAGATAAAATCCCCACTACTTGTTCCCCGGGAGTTCGATATTAAACCCTCGAGTCACCCTCGTGGGGAAAAAACTTCCACTTCTACATACTCTGAACTTGGAGGCTCAACCTATCCCATATATTATTTTCCTTTCAGGGTATCAAGAGTTCTTGTTGGCGTAGTTGAGGGAGAAACACTCTCATCAATTCCATCATCAGTTACGTCGACCCATTGCATAATTATATTTAATTAGGGCAACTATAGCAATTATAAAGGTTCATTTAAGTTGATTATCTAATTATACCAAAAGTTTAATTGGTTCTTAAATGCATAAAAAATTATGAAAAGATAGTTTGCATTTTCTCTACATTTTGATATAAAATTCATAATTTTTTTGGAGTTTTAGTTCAAAAGTTATGAATTTTGCAAGATTAATTAAGTAGCAAAATAATTAGTTATTTTAACCATTTAAAATTAATTTCGAAAATCAAACAAAATTTATATTCGGATAGATTACATTTTTATGATTCAAAAACATATTTTAGTTGCAATATTTGAAATTATTTTGGCATGAATTTAATATTTTCAAAACAGGGCAGAAACTAAAGCAGGGGCTTAGTTGAAAAAGGTTTTCAAAAACTGGGCTAAAATGTAAAATGCTCAGATCTGGATCTGGGAGATATTTTGCGCCGAGGTGGTTCTACTCATCTGTATGACAGGTGGGTCCAGGGGCCCACATGTCAGTGGCTGGGCAAGGCAGAAAAAAGGGGTTTTATTCTGCCCAAAGGGGAATCGAACCCGATACCTGCAAGAGAGTGCAAAGGAACGAGACCATCTGGGCTAGCTGCGAATCGTGTCAAAGAAAAGGGATCGGAGGCCTAAGAGGTAGATCTGCGAGTTAACTGAAACTTTAACTGAACCCAGTTTCAGACTTGACCAACGGTAGACGCAGGTGGCTGGCGACGACCAGAAACGGGCGGCGCGGCACTTGGTCGGCGGCTTTGCGCTAGGATGCATGCGATGTGCACGTGCTCAGGTGCAGGAGGTGGCGGGGCAGAGGAGCAGCTGGTGCTCGTGCCCGCGGACGCGTTTGACGGCGCCTACGACTTCGGCACTCGATGACGTCCCACAGAGCAAGGGAAGGAGGAGAAGATGTCCAGGAGGACGGAGGCTCACCGCGGGGCGCGGCAGGAGGTGAAGGTCAGCTCGAAGACGACGACGGCGACCGGTGTCAGGGAAGAAGGGGAAGTAGAGGTGGACGTCGGCCGGCGCTCCTCTCGGTCGGACGTAGACGAAGATGTCGAAGATCCCGTGCGTCCAGCTTCGGCTCTGCGCGTGTCGACGACGTAGGATTTCTCCTCCTTTCTATCCCGGCGTGGCAACCTTCATGGCGACGACAGCGATGATCTTCTCTGGCTGATTTCGATGGCTCGGTGGGGGCAGAGAAACGGAGGGGGGAAGAGAGGAGATGGCGGCGGCAGCTGATGGGGTAGGAAAAGGGTAGAGCTAGGGTTGGGGAGGAGGCCTGGTGGATTTATAGGGGGAGCAGGTGGTGCAGGTGGCATGCCGCGGCTGTGAGGGTGACAGCGACATGAGCGCACGCGCTCCTCGCGTGATCGTACAGAGAAGAAGGGAGGCGCGGGTGCGAAGCGGTAAGTGGGCCGTTCCGGGGCGAGCTGGGCTAGAAGGAAGAAAAGAGGGAGGAGGATAGAAGAGGGCTGTGGCCTTTTTCTTATTTTTCTTCCTTCTTTGCTTTTCTTTTTCCAACAGGATTTTCTAGAAAAGGAGAGGCTAAGGAAAATAAAATAAGGCCATTTTATTTTACCAAAATAATTATATTAAACACAAGCTTGGTAAGCTTGTTTATTTGCTTGGCAAGAAATTAAAGTTGGTTTTATTTGTTTTGGTTACAAAATTAATTAGCAACACAAGTCATGGTGACTAGATTAAACCATTTTATTTATTTTGAAATTTGCAAAAGCAACAAATGCAACAAAGGGCATGATGATGTCAGGATTGTGCAGCAATTAAAATTAACAAGCAATAAAAATAAAAGGGGATTACTTTTGGGATGTTACTGGGCAGGCCTTGTTGAGGTCCGTGAAGTCCACGCATAGGCACTTCCCGCCATTGGCTTTGGGGACTACGACGGGGTTGGCGACCCACTCGGGGTGGGACACCTCACGGATGAATTTGGCCTTCTTGAGCTTCTCTATCTCCTGGATGATGTAGTCCTGCTTCTCAGGAGCTTGGCGTTGTACTTTTTGCTTCACGGGGCGCACTCCTGGGCACGCTGCTATATGGTGCTCGATCACCTCCCTCAATACACCGAGCATGTCTGACGATGTCCATGCAAACATGTCAATGCTTGCCCCGAGGAAGGCGACGAGCGCGCTTTCCTATTTGGGATGCAGACTGCCGCCAATGACGACGGTAGCTCCCTTGACGTTGGCGTCGAGTGACACCTTTTTCGTGGAGGTCCTCTCTTCCATGAACATTATCTTCTTCTTCGTAGGCGCCATGGAGGGCTCGAGGTCATCTTCCACATCGGGAGAGGCGGCAGCGGCATCCTTGAAGGCACGCTCGATGGAGCGCACCACATCTTTCTCGTCACCGTGGATGGTGATGGTGCCGCTGTTCCCCGGGAGTTTGACGGTGTTGTAGGCGTGATGGGTGACCATGATGAACTTGGGGAGGGCGGGGTAGCCGAGGATGGCATTGTAGGGAGGCGCCAATTCTGCAACATCGAAGTCGATGAGTTCGGTTCGGTAGTTGGAGCGGATGCTGACGATTACTGGCTGAGTTGGGTGGTGCCCCAAGCGAAGGCATGGATGTAGCAAGTAGCAGTTTTCCCTCAGTGAAGAACCAAGGTTTAATCAAAACAGTAGGATTTTGAAATCAACAACTAGGTGAACGTCGATGGTCTCTGGCGCTTAACCGTGACGAACGTGGACCTGCACACGCTCAAACAATTTCTTTGCCCCCAATGGCAGGAAGGTTGTCAATATTCCCGGTCTGCTGAAAACAAAGCGGTTAAACGTATAGTGTAGTGAAATGATTTATGAAAAAGGACCAGCGAGCAAGTGATGATGGAAATCAAGTAAATGAGGTTGTAAACAATGTAAAAAGATGGACCGGGGGCCATGGGTTCACTAGTAGTGTCTCTCCAATAAATAAAATACTCATATGAAGGGTAAACAAATTATAGCTGGGCAATTGACATAATTATGACACAAACTTAATCTAGCTATATCAAAGTATTCATGGTAATATTCATGTAGGCATCACAACAAGGAACAAAGACCGCCATTCGACTGCATCTTTGTCTAAAAACTCCACCTAGGGATCGCTATCCAGCCTGTCACCCATCGGTATTAAGTTGCAAGCAACATACAATTGCATTAAGTAAAGTGTATGATGTAAGCAATATTTATAATCACGTAGACATAAACATCGATGTTTTACCCTTAGTCGCAACAGTACACCCCCGTCCTTAGATGTTTCTGTCACTCGTTCCCAGGCACAAAAGGGGCATGAACCAACTATCTAGCATAAATACTCTCTCTCTTGGAGACAAACGCAATTACTTGGTCAAAACAAGTACACACATCGGAGAGCATGCAAGAACATAAATTAACATATAAGAATCATGCACAATCTGATTATAACTTCATAATCCATCGGATCCCAACAAACACATCATATAGCATTACACATAGTCGATCTTGATCATGTCGGGCAGCTCACAAGACCATAAACATGAAACACAAGGGAGAGAGACAATCATCTAGCTACTGTCATGGACCCGTAGTCCAAGGTGGAACTACTCACACTTCATCCCGGTGGAAGGCATGGCGATGTAGAGCCCTTCGGGATCGATCTCCCCTCCGGCAGCGTGCCGGGAGCAGCTTCAGAATCTCCCCGAACTAGGGTTCGGGGTGGCGGTGGCGTCGGGCCGTATTTCTGGAAAATAGTCGTTGCCCCGATGATTTTAGGTCAAAGGGGTATTTGTAGGAGTCGGAGGGGGCCGAGGCAATGGATAGGGCGCCGGGGCGGGTTCTCCCCACGGGTGTAGGTGGGGCCGCAGCCCGCCCCTGGCCCCTGGGTGGCCCCCAGGTCCCCCTTCGGTCTCCGGCTTCCTTTCGTCGAATAAAAAATCCTTGTAAATTATTGTCCAATTCTGAGAATATTTCCTGAAGTAACTTTTCTGAAATAGAAAACAGCAAAAACAGGGAACTGGCACTGGGCATCTTGTCAATAGGTTTGTCCGACAAAAAACCTAAAAATGATGTAATTAGGTAATGAAAACATGTAACAATGACATATAAGTAGCATGGAACAATAAAAAATTATAGATACGTTTGACACGTATCAACATCCTCAAGCTTAACTCCTACTCGTCCTTGAGTAGGTAAGTGATAAACAAAAAATAATTTTTGATGAGACATGCTACTAGCATAACCTTGATCAAACATCAATGTAAAGCTTATGATATGAATAAAGTGATCCAAAACAATTGTCTATATTTGATAATCAAGCAAACAATGAATAAACAAGTTGCATCATTCAAGTAAAACTTTTCATGAATAATACTTTGGAGACATGAAAGCATAACATGAAAGTCTTCAAGGTAATATCTTCTTGTCAAAAGTGTTTGAAGTCAACATAAAGGAAGATGCAAGTTTCATCATTGCTTCAACTTTCAACATGCTTATCTTATAGATAAAGTCAACATAAATAATCATGATTAAGCAAAAAGATGCAATATAATCAACTACACACAGAGTCAGTGTTGCAAGCTTGCTTTGAGTAGATAGAAAGAAGAGGAAAACTGACTCAACATAAAGTAAAAGAAAGGCCCTTCGTAGAGGGAAGCAGAGATTAATCATGTGCTAGAGTTTTTTATTTTATTAAACAGAAGTAAAATGATTTTGAGATATGCATGCTTTCATCAATGAATCCACAGCAAAGAAATCCGTTAGTCCCCCGTACCAAGCAAGGCTTTTAGACTTGTGAGAGTGGCTCCCATAGAGGAACGAGTACATTCCTCTTTCTCCTTTGTTTATCACTAGCCAATGTTTGACCGATTTCTCAGGTTCGTTGTGTGAAGGAGATATTAATGATGTTGAATTTATATTTTGTGGGATGGGAACCCTTGCCAAGTCTCGTCAAATTTAAGTGAGCACGTAATCCATCCTCACCAGGTGAAAGGGGGGAAATGACCTTGCTTGACACAGGATATAACAAAACTTCCTCAATACTTCCTCATGAGCTTAAAAACAGAGGCACAAATTGGAGTATTTTGAAGTTTTAAAGGTAGCACATGACAAATTGACTTGGAATGGCACGAAATACCATGTATAGGTAGGTATGGTGGACACTGCTGGAAAGATATTTGGCTCAAAGAGTTTGGATGCACGAGCAGCATTCCCACACAGTACAGAGTTTTTGGCTAGCAAAGATATCAAAGCAAACAAGCACCAGCAACCGGAACAAGAATGACTATAGAACATAAATTAAGCATAACCACCAAAACTCTACACTGTCTCCCTTGTTAACCAAACTTTCATTTGATGAAAACACTTGCCTATCGAACTTACAAGCATTACGAAACTTTATAAATTCAAGCTTTAACGGTAGTTCTTCACTAATGAGCCTTAACTAAATAACCAGCAAGTTTAAGCATTAATTCACTTAAGATCTCAAAACAATTGGCAAGTTTCAAGTTATTCAAACATGAAGATCTACACGACTATACAAGTTTTTCAACACACTACTACCACATGCACGACATTTTTATCATTCCAACAAATCAAGCAAGCTACCACAAACAACTCTCTAAAAAAATATAAGTGAAGAAAAAGAGAGTCTAATAACATCAAGTAACAGATCTTAAAAATATATAAGCGAAGCACAAGAGCTGATAAGAAATCAAAGCTAAGAATACTCAACAAAATATAAGCGAAGCACAGGAGTATTCTAATGAAAAAGCGGAGCGTGTCTCTCTCCCACACAAGATAGCGAAGATCCAACAAAGTACATGACCAGCAAACAAACTAACACAAACTGAAAGCAAAATAAAATGACGCACCAAGAACAACACATAATATGAGAAGTGATAAAAACATAGTTTCAACGGAGACGACCTGATGGTTGTCGATGAAGAAGGGGGATGCCTTGGGAATCCCCAAGTTTAGATGCTTGAGTCTTATTGAATGTTCAGTGGGGTGCCATGGGGCATCCCCAAGCTTGTGCTTTTGTCCATCCTTCAACTTCGTTCATCATCTTCTCTCGTGGAACCTAAAAACTCCCTTCGCACAAAACTTTGCATAAACTGATTAGAGGGTTAGTCCCAATAAAACAAAACTCACTTGTTCCACTAAGACAAATTGCACAAACTTGATTTAGCATTAGCTACTGTTTACTAAGCCTCAAGGGTAGCACTTCATCCAAAAGTACCACTGATGACCAATGTTCGGGATATCACTTATCGCTAACTTATCAGTCGACACAAGATAAGAGATAAATCGGCTTATCGGACGATAAATCGAATATATCGGTCGACTATTTATCGGCAAGTTTTTAAAAAAATCTCAGGTTTTCCTAACCAAAATAATGCAAAGTATCCTATATTACTCAGAAAAACAATACTGGGCAGAAATGTTACCTAATTTCTACAAAACTAAAGAACCATCAGGTTGTGCTCTAAGACTTCAAAAAAAAAACAAGCAAATTGCTGAAAGTAGACGCACACACATGACCAATACATGAAAAATACCCAAATAGTGAAAGATAAACATATTCCAGCAACACATAGGTCAACGAACGCTACA
Source organism: Puccinellia tenuiflora (assembly GCA_012064385.1). Lineage (NCBI taxonomy): Eukaryota > Viridiplantae > Streptophyta > Magnoliopsida > Poales > Poaceae > Puccinellia > Puccinellia tenuiflora. The sequence goes on along the minus strand of QRDG01001813.1, from coordinate 167,356 downwards.
GAACCATCAGGTTTTGTGTTTTGCATAGATGCACACTTGCAGTTGCATCATTGCATGACAAAGCAAAATAGGAAACTACCAAACAACACACATAGTCCTTTGTTCTCTCACGAGTCAAGTCACAGCCGAAATAAATGAAGCCACAAGAATCAAGTCTCCATCACGTCGCCCTCGTCATCTTCATTGACATGGCCTTCCTTCACCGCATCATCATCAGACTCATAGTCAATTTCATCATCATTGACAACCACATGATCAGATTCATCTTCATCGGAAACAAAATCTTCCACTTCATGAAGTTCTCTCACTCTTTGACTTCTACGAAGCTCAACAAACTCATTGCCAACTATGGTGGAACTAAGGCCCGTGATGGGATCAACCTCCTCCTCATCAACATAAGCGCCTTACATATCCAATCTTGTGCCATAGAAGCATCTTCACCAAGAAGAATATCACAAGATGAGGAGTACTTGTCAAAGCAATATATGGATCAGATTTGGGCATTTGCAAGTAGAGAGTTACTTGTTCAAAAACACTCTAATTTCTTTCACATCCGGATGAACTTGTCGTCAAATTGAGTATCCTCAAAGCAATGTGCAACAAGGTAGGAGTTTTTAGTCCATAGTTGCCCACCACTCCCCTACATTTGTAGAAAATAGATAGTATTATGCATCAGCCCAGAAATTTCATAAATGCAATATGACACAATTATATTGAGAACAAGCTTACCAGCATTGAAATTTGCATTGCTAATTGCTTTCGAGGCAGCCACCTTCCAAAAAACTAAAAGCTAATAGATTAACAGAAACAAGTCAATGGGGAAGGACAAATCAATAATCAATTAATCATGCATCGCTACTCAGTACCAATCATTGCTCACTAGTTAACAAAATCAAGTCAATCGAGTTCGAGTCAATGGAGAAGGAGGAGAAACTGAATCCATACCGTGGCCGTGGCGTATGGAGCTTCGGCTGCTGCTGGGTCGAGGAGGGCCGGGGTGGGGGGATCTGCTACGCCGTCGTGCCGGTGTAGATGGGCTCCTGAGGAGGACTGACAGGGGGAGCTGCTCCGGCCGTCCTGCTCCTGGCCTCCGCCCGATTGGAATCTCGGAAACCTCGATGCCAGGCCGTTGCTGGAGACGGGGATGAGGTGAGGGACGAGGGAGGAGTTCAGGCGGCGGCGACCTCGGGTCGTGCTAGCTAGCTCCGGCCACCGGAGGAGATCATGGCGGCGGGGTGGTGTTGAATCTAGGGGAGGGGAGGGGAGCGGTCTGGCTCTGGCCAAACCCTATCGAGAGGGTCGCGCGCGATGATTCTGGGAGGAGGCGGGGCAGAAAAGAGGATTTTTTTTTTGTTTTCAGACATGTGGGACCCGCGAAATTTATCGGCGAAAATCGCGATAAATCGGATGTCAGACCGATATATCGTCCAGACCAGTAAACAGAGACGATACACACTTATCCTACCGGTCAGACCCGATTTCCGATATATCGGCCGAAATATCGTTATATCAGCCGATATCCTTAACATTGCTGATGACGTTAATAAAAGAGGCAAACACAAATAAAGACATAATCTGTCAAATCTAGACAGTCTGTAAAGATCTATTTTTTAGAGGCACCTACGGGTCTCAAATCAAAAAACTGAAAACTAATTAAAGATAGATAAAAGTATAAGGCTTGCTGTAAAAAATTCCAGAAAAATTTAATATTCTGGTATTTTTTGAAATTTTCCTGCAACAGGAGCTCAGAATCTGTTTCTGGACAGCAAAACAAAACTTTGCACTCTCTAAGCTTTAGAGGCTAATTCTTGGCACACAAAAACTAAAAATAAGGATACAATGAAGTTGTTACAGAAGCAACAACTCCATGACTAAAAAAGGTAATAAGAAACTGAAAGTAAAATTGGGTTGCCTCCCAACAAGCGCTTTTCTTTAACGCCTTTTAGCTAGGCACAATGCCACATATCATGTCTTTTCAAAATCAAGATCATCATCATCTTTGCGAACCGCATTACCTTTCTTACCTTCTCCCATAGTCTTCTCGCAAAGGCAGTCAATCTCCGTTATGTAGGGTTGAGACCCATCCTTATTATCCTTTATAGGCTTGCTTCCTTCAAGAAAAAGATTTTCAGGTGAGATCCAAGCAAAATTATCCATTAAAGCATCGGCTATTCCTAGAAGTTTGAAGGGAACGGAAACACGATAATTATCTTTCTTTTTCATTAGTACGAGTGTACTTTCTCAACTTCTAATGAATAATGAACATTGGGATAAGTTCCAAGTCTACCATATCGAACAAATATTTTGCGAGCTTCTACAACAATATCATCAAATTCATGGAAGAGGGTTTCTAGCACGTGATCTTTTTCTGCCCCTTTCTCCAGGCTATCAAGTTTAAGGAACATTTGTTGCAATATTGGGTTAAGATTAACAAACCTATGCTCAAGACGATTCACCAAACAAGAGATAGCAGAATCATAACTATGGGTGAGATCGACTATAGATCTTTTATCATGAGCGAAAAGCTTGCTAATGAAAGTGAGGAATTCTTCAATATTATCTCTACCAATAACATCCCCACTTCCAACCTTAATCTTCTTCATGCCAAAATCAGGAGGAGACATAGCTAACAAGGAAAAGATAAAACTAAGCAAAACACGTATAAAGACTACACTAATTTTTTAGGGTTTTAAAAATTTTAAACAAGTAAATAAGCAAAACAAGAAGTAAACTAAGCAACACAAAACAAATTAAAGTGATTGGGCGTGCGAGACTCCCCTTGCTGCAGCTCCAAAGTCCCCGACAACGGCACTAGAAAACTGCTTGATGATTACTGGCAGAGTTGGGTGGTGCCCCAAGCAAAGACGTGGATGTAGCAAGTAGCAGTTTTCCCTCAGTGAAGAATCAAGGTTTAATCGAACTAGTAGGACTTTGAAATAAACAACGAGGTAAATGTCGACGGTCTCTGGCGCTTAACCGTGACGATCGTGGACCTGCACACACTCAAACAATTACTTTGCCCCCAACGGCAGGAAGGTTGTCAATCTTTCCGGTCTGCTGAAAACAAAGCGGTTAAACGTATAGTGTAGTGAAATGATTTATGAAAACGGACCAGCGAGCAAGTGATGATGGAAAGCAAGTAAACGAGGTTGTAAACAATGTAAAAAAGATGGACCGGGGGCCATGGGTTCACTAGCGGTGTCTCTCCAATAAATAAAATACTCATATGAAGGGTAAACAAATTACAGCTGGGCAATTGACAGAATTATGACACAAACTTAATCTAGCTATATCGAAGTGTTCATGGTAATATTCATGTAGGCATCACAACAAGGAACAAAGACCGTCATCCGACTGCATCTTTGTCTAAAAAGTCCACCTAGGGATCGCTATCCAGCCTGTCACCCATTGGTATTAAGTTGCAAGCAACAGACAATTGCATTAAATAAAGTGTATGATGTAAGAAACATTTATAATCACGTAGACATAAACATCGCTGTTTTACCCTTTGTCGCAACAGCACACCCTCGTCCTTAGACGTTTCTGTCACTCGTGCCCAGGCATAAAAGGGGGCATGAACCAACTATCTAGCATAAATACTTACTCTTGGAGACACACGCAATTACTTGGCCAAAGCAACTACATACATCGGAGAGCATGCAAGAATATTAATTAACATATAATAATCATGCACAATCTGATCATAACTTCATAATCCATCGGATCCCAACAAACACATCATATAGCATTACACACAGTCGATCTTGATCATGTAGGACAGCTCACAAGACCATAAACATGAAGCACAAGGGATAGATACAACCATCTAGCTACTGCCATGGATCCGTAGTCCAAGGTGGAGCTACTCACACTTCATCCCGATGGAAGGCATGGTGATGTAGAGCCCTCCAGGAACGATCTCCGCTCCGGCAGCATGTCGGGAGCAGCTTCAGAATCTAACCCAAACTAGGGTTCGGGGTGGCGGCGGTGTCGGGTCATGTTTCTAGAAAATAGTTGCCGTCCCGATGATTTTAGGTCAAAGGGGTATTTGTAGGAGTTGGAGGGGGCTGAGGCAGTGGACAGGGTGCTGGGGCAGGTCCCACCCGCAGGTGCAGGTGGGGTCGCGGCCACAGCCCGCCCATGGCCCCTGGGTGGCCCCCCAGGTCGCCCTTCGGTCTCCGGCTTCCTTTCGTCAAATAAAAAATCCTTGTAAATTATTGTCCAATTCCGAGAATATTTCTTGAAGTAACTTTTCTAAAATAGAAAACAACAAAAACAGGGAACTGGCACTGGGCATCTTGTCAATAGGTTAGTCCGACAAAAAACCTAAAAATGATGTAATTAGGTAATGAAAACATGTAATAATGACATATAAGTAGCATGGAGCAATCAAAAATTATAGATACGTTTGACATGTATCAGGTGCCGAAGGTGACGGGGAGGGACACATGGCCGATGGGCGTGGTGGTGCCCGCGGTGACCCCTGTAAAGGTCCTCGTCGGCTTGAGGCGTCCATGGGGTATTTGCATCTTGCCGAACGCGTCGGTGGAGAGTACGTTCAGGCTCGCACCACCATCAATGAGCGTCCTAGAGACGGCAATGTTGTTGATGGTGGGGGTGCAGACGAGTGGAAGCTGGCCAACTACATGTGTCGTGGAAGTATGGTCTGCCTTGTCGAAGGTGATGGCGTGGTTTGACCACCTGAGAGGCTTCGTGGCCTCGTGGCCTCGGCTCTAGGGAGGGCGGCGTTGACGCCCCGAGTGAGCTGCTTGAGATGCCGGTTGGACTTTGGAGCCTACGCCCCACCGAGGATGCATGCCAGAGCGTTGGGGACCTGGTAGTCCCCAGCATCGTTGGCGTTGTTGTTGATGACCTCAACGGCGTTTGCCTGAGGCTGAATGTTGCGGTTGCCATTGTTACGGTTGTTGTTGCCGTGGTAGTTATTCCCGCGCTGGTTGTCACGGTTGTCGCGGTTGCCACGGTTGTCGCGGTCGTCGCGGTTGTAGTTGTCCCTGCACTGATCGTCGTTGTAGTTACCACTGTCGTAGTTGTCGTTGCGACCTTGGCCCCTAGGGCGGCCGCCGCGCTGTTGCTGGTGCTGACGGTACCTCTTGAGTTGATAGCAGTCCTCCGTGCGGTGGCCGGGGTAGTCGTGGAAGACACAGAAAGGCCTGTCTTCGCGTTTGACAGGGGCGGCGCCCTCCTCACGAGGCTGCTTCTTCTCGGGTTCGGTCGCAAGGATGGCCTGGGGCTTGCGCTTGGGGGTAGCCTTGGCGTTGGCGGGCTCAGCTGGTTCCTTCATGTCGGGGTCGTTGTGGGCGAACAGACGTCCTTCTTCAGCCTTGGCGCACCTATCCGCCAGCTCAAAGAGCTTGACGACGGTGTTGATTTCGTCGTGGACGGCGAGCTTCTCATGCATGCGGACATCCGTGACACCCATGGAGAAGGCGGAGATGACTTCTGCTTCCTAGATGCGAGCAGCCTTGTTGCGTACCTGGATGAAGCGCTGGATGCACCTGCGGAGCGTTTCCCTCGAGCGCTGGCGGACTTCCTGGAGGTCATGCTTCGCGACGGGGCGCTCGTAGGTCCCCCTAAAGTTGGCGCCGAACTGGTCGCACGGCTCGGCCCATGACGAGATGGACGCCTCGGGGAGGTTCATGATCTATGCGCGCGCGGGTTCCCTGAGGGCCATCGGGAACCAATTCGCCATGACCTTGTCGTTGCCGCCTCGATGCCGATGGTGTAGAGCTGCGGGAACTGCACAGGGTTGTCGGTCCCGTCGTAGCGCTTGGGGAGCTCGGGGCGGAACTTGTGGGCCACGCGACCCGACGCAGCTCATGGGTGAAGGCGAGGCAGCTCCCGCCCTAGATGGAGGCATTGGGGGCGACTGCGGCCGGGGGCGGTTGATGTGGCCGACGTTGACCACTTGCTGGAGTGCGCGGTTCTCGCGTGCGCGCTGGCGCTCGAGGCCGACGCGGGCGTCCTCCGGTGCGAGGGAGATGATGCGGCAGTCGTGCGGAGAAGAGGCGCCGTGCGACGGCAGCGGCGGCGGCGGTGGAGGAGGAGGTGTGCGGGCGCATCCTTGGTGGTTTCCTCCGGCCGGCGGCAAAACTGGTGCGCGCGCGTCGGCTGCGGTACGGTGCGGCATTGAGAAACCACGGGTGCGGCATCGCGGACGAGCTTGGCGATGCGCTCGAGCCACGCGTCCATCCCTCCGGCGGCGGGGCAGAACTGGAGTAGCTCCTGGGCGGTGCGAAGGGCCGTCGACGGAGTGGGGTCCACGTCGCGTCGTTGTGACTCGGTGCGCTGAGACTTGTGTGGAGGGGGCGGTGGAGGCTGAGGCGGCGGCGTGACGGGCCTCTGCCTGTTGGGGTGGACGGAAGACGCCGCCGCGGTGGGTTCGAGGTTCTTGTCGCGTTACCGCGCACGGCGCTCAATGGTGGCACGGGCATCGTCGTCGCACTGAGGGGGCTCGGTGACCGTCATTCGTTGCGCCACGGCCTACCGATGAAGAAGACGCTGCTCGCGCTCGTTGACCATGTCAGAGAAGATGGGTTGAAGGTGAGCTTCCCAGCCCCTACCTGGTTGTATTGCTTGGTGAGGTTACTAGATGTGTCTGTTGGATCTTGGAGTCGACCTCTTCTAAGGTAGTAGCACTACACTATTTATAGTGACCAGTGCCTCTTCCCGTTGGCGGGAAGGGCTTTCACAAACGGTCAAAGAACAAAGGGGGGAAGGACAACACCCCTGCAGCGTACTTGCGGCGGGTCCCCGCCCTTAGCACCGAAATGGCTAAAGACACCAGGGAAAGCCACTGTCCAAGGTGTACAGTGTTCGGCGATGATGTCAACCGCCAGGGCTTGTCTCCTGACAGGCGCCTCTTTGTCCCGAAGGACTAGTCTTGTCGTCTCGGTCTTTGGTCTTGGTTGGGTCCTGCACCGGGCGCAGAGTTTCTGGCGCCATCCCGCGCCAGTCGTGACGCGGGCCTGGGTGGCAAGTGTACCCGAGAAGGAAGCTTCCGCGTTGCTTCTCCTGGGCGGGGCGACAGCCTCACGAGGGTATCCTCATGAAGCGTCCCCCCGGAAGCCTCGCGAGGGTCTCCCGGGCTGTTCTTCCTTGACGAGGTCGATGACGTGGCTCCAGCTTCGGGGGGAACATCTCCCGAGTGGCGCTGGAGGGGCCGCTGACAGCCGGGCCAGGCTACCCTGGAAGCCATGGGCCCGACATGTTTAGACATGAAAATTTATATGTAAAATTTTATGAAAATTTATTATTAGTAGTGGAAGTTATAAAAGATTGTTAATACATTTTTTCTCAAGTGAAATGCCTTTTTAGTTGCTACAAAAAATGGTCGACAGTGACAAATAAGGTCTGCTTACTAATATATTTTGCCCCCAAAAGGCGGATGTCTTGTAGCGTAATTTCAAGACCTCTGTGATATTTTTCATGAGATGTAGCTGTCAGCCGATCTGTTCACCCAGATTTTCTTGAAAGATTTGGCATTTGTCATCAGGAAAGAGAAACCTCTACCTATCCGAGATTACTCTGACCTTTCTTTTTCTGTCATCCGACCAGACTGATATTATTAGCCCCTTAATAATTGTTGATTTGCAGATCAGGCAGAAATTAAGCATTGAGCGGAATCACGTGTTGCACGTTCTTAATGTTCTGCGGTTGCTTGTTCCAGGCAATAGCAGCGTTGTTATATCAACATATGTCTCAATCTTTGGGTTTCTTGCAAATCACTCGACTTAAATTGTGCTATTTCAATCGAGTTTACCACTTCTAAACTTTCGATCGAATGTCCTTTTCAAATTAAACAGCTGGATTTATTTGCTCAGTTTAGTTGAATTTGAAATTATGTTGCACTTGAAATGCAGGTTCTATCAGTGTTGTTTATTTCTTTGGATTTTTAATTCTACAAAATGTTGTGTGAGGATATGAGCACCAAATGTACCTTAGATTGGGAGCGCACGATAGTGATACATGCCTCGGAGGAGATGGATTGTCGGATAATCTCATGAACCAAAATGATTCTCTACCTGTGTTATTTCTCTTCAACCAATTATTTTTCTGAAACTGAGATGATTTTTTTTTTTGCCTCATCTTATTAGTTAAGAAGAATACAACTGCCCTGATAATTAACGAAAAATCTGGTGAAAAGCTCTATAAATGCATCAATATTGTCATGAAACCATTTGGGAGAAAGTTAGGTACAGGAATTTAAACCACAAACTTAGGTACAATTTTCCGCTCAACAAAGTTATGGTTGCTTACCTCTACCTCTCGAAAGTTTAATATTTCACTATGACCCCCACAAACTATGGTTTATTTTGTGAGCCTTTATGATAGTTATGTTTTGCACCGAAATATTTCCCATGCTTTTCGGCCAAGATCAACATGCATGACACCACTTTTCTGCAATCACGGATTAGCACGAGAAAAAGTGTTTTGGAACTCTCGTGCACTAGCCAAATGCAAATTCTTCCTTTGGCTGGCACTCCGGGATCGTTGTTGGACCTCCGATCGGCTTGGTAGACGGGGACTCCCACGGCCGGCAGCATGCCCTTGCGATCAGCACGAGGAGACCATTGACCATTTGCTGCTAGGCTGTGTCCTAGCCAGGGAGATCTGGTCCACAGCTTTCCATAGGTGGAACCTCGATACCTGGGTCCCTGATCCGGATGAGAGACTGGTGGACTGGTTGCCGACCAGGCAGGCCGATCGAGCCTCCAACCGGGATCTGTGGACGGCCATCACCCTCATTGGCTACTGTCTGTGGACGCACCGCAATGGGGTGGTTTTTGATGGCGTCCACCCTTCTTGTGGGACGGTGTTGGATAATGTAATGACCGAGGCGGAGAGGTGGAGTGCGGCGAACTTGTTTAGGGGTAGTCTAGCACAGGCGGATAGGTGGAGGTTCCGCGAGTAGTTTTTTCTTTTCTTTTCGGTGGATGCGTTCTCGACTTATGTGTTTAGGTATGTAGTATATGATTCGTCTATTTCTTAGCGTAGGACAGACGAATCGAATCTTCTTATGGTTCTATTTAAGAATAGGTATACCATACACCCCGCGGGGATTGTAGTTCAATTGGTCAGAGCACCGCCCTGTCAAGGCGGAAGCTGCGGGTTCGAGCCCCGTCAGTCCCGAACTAGACCGCGTTGTAGTTGGCCTCTTGGCCTTCTCCTTCTATGAAACTGATACGTCTTTCCAGGACATATCCTTGAAAAAGAAAAAGTGTGCAATCGCACATATTGTTTCCCGCCAACTAACTTACACTTTTCGCCGTGCCTCCATTTGATTTGTACCCTGTGATTGGGTGCCTCCATTAGTGAACTCGTTTTAGCACAATCGTCTTGACAAGGCATGCTGAGTTTATAAGAACCCCCTTTATCACCGAATCTCCTAAAGGATATTAGGCACACTTCTTTTCGGCTTTTAGGAAGGCTTCTTCGAGAAGCTCTCCTTCCACAGCTTCTCTCAGAAGCCTGACTCACAAATTCATTTAGACTTTCAAACTGCTCATTTCAAGACTAATTTTAGAAGTCTAAACGAATTTGTAAATCGGGTTTATGAAAGAAGCTTGAAGAGGGGAGTTTCTCGGAGACGCCCTCCTAAAAGCCGAAAAAAAGTGTGACTTGCTCCTCCAAGCGACAGTGCGCGAGCACCCAATTATGAAGAATGGCCAGGAGAAACCAGAAAAAAACAGCATTAACGAGCATTAAGTAAGCGTTGGATGGATAGATCCGGCCAGCGAGTCATCTGCCAAGAACACACACACATCGCAGATGATATGCTATAAAATGCTAGGCTTCTATTGCACGATCAAAAGTCACTGGATTAACTCACAAGTGCACCAGTTCGCATTTGTTTGCAACCAAAAACGTTGCAATCAACGCAAAGCAGGATATGACGTATGCTGGACAGGAATCGGCCAATCCGGACTCAAAGGTCACCGAAAAGTTTGCCTAACAATTGTACCCAAATGAAGCTAAAAGGGTGATAGGGGCTTATTTCACTCCCACTCCACTATGCAGATAAAAAAAAAGGATTTGATGACCACAGAAGTTTTGTATAACTCGTATAAGGGCACACTGGCCATTGGCCAACGCCTAGCGTGTGTGTTAAGTGAAAAAGAAAAAGTGTGTGCCGGCGCTAGCTCCATGTGTTTGCGTATAATACAAGTGTTTGTACTGGTAGCCTGTTTTTTTCAAGAACACGCAAAAGGCTTGCGTGTCTTCTATATTAAGATAGAGAATTTTGTTTACAAGAAGTGGGGATTCAGGCCACAAGCGACCTGTCCCCAACCCACGCACCCAGATACAGGTTATCACTCTATCTTGGTAAACTCCACTCCACGTAGAGTTTGGCCTTCTTCCAAAGCTCAAACTTGTCTACGATCTTCTTCGTCACAATCCAAGGCATGGTTGCGTGTCTGTCGAACACCCTGGAGTTCCTCTCCAACCAGAGGCAGCGGGCTACAAGGATCACTAGTGAGTTGATCGCCCGTCGTCGCTTTCTTGACACAGCCGCCGTGAGAACCGGCCACCAATCCTGAAGAGTTGACGTAGAATGGGGCGTGAAGCGATGTAGTCTGTAGGGCAGCAGCACACCGTACCAGACTTCCCTAGCGTAGGAACACTGGACAGTGAGGTGCATGGCTGTTTCTGCTTCCTGGCAGCACAGAGGGCACACCGGCGGGTGCTGAAGCCCACGTCACTGGAGACGATCCGCGGTCCACAATCTGTCTTTAAGGAGGAACCACATGTGAAGTTTATGCCGCAGCGGGGCGCCGGCCGACCAAAGCTCCTGCGCGCACGGCTGCAAAGAACGGCCGATGAAGAACGCACTGTAAGCTGATTTTGCCGTATATATACACCGGCCCGTCGATTGACTTGGGCTCGTACACGCTTTTGCTATACGACTATAAACATTTCGCTTTCTGCGCTCGCTCGTACGTGGTTTACACTCCTTGCCTTTCATCTGACTTTTCCATCGGACAATTGTTTGTTTTGCACCCATCGTGCTAGAGCCTTGAGCATTATACAAGGACGTGCTGTAGGAGTAACCCATTACCTTCTGGGTGGAATTGCCACAACATGGGCATTCTTCTTAGCGAGAATTATTGCAGTAGGATAGTGGCTAGGAGGATTTGAAAGGCATTATGGAATTAAGATTTCCCAGGTTTAGCCAAGGCTTAGCTCAGGACCCCACTACTCGTCGTATTTGGTTTGGTATTGCTACCGCACATGATTTCGAAAGTCATGATGATATTACTGAGGAACGTCTTTATCATAACATTTTTTCTTCTCACTTTGGGCAGTTAGCAATAATCTTTCTATGGACGTCCGGAAATCTGTTTCATGTAGCTTGGCAAGGAAATTAGGAATCCTGGATACAGGATCCTTTACACGTAAGACCTATTGCTCATGCCATTTGGGATCCTCATTTTGGTCAACCCGCCGTGGAAGCCTTTACTCGATGAGTTGGCTGCCAGCCATAATCTTGTTGTCTTCTTCTTTCCCTAACCTTATCTTAGCCTTAGGCGCCTCTCGGAAACTTCATAATCTGAATCACTTTCCTCTCCGGGTAGTAACCATAACTTTAACTAGGAACTCGGCATTATAGGACCGAGTCTTCTTTAGTAGTAGCTGTCTGAGTTTTTCCGCTTTCTCCGATCTCCGCCACTTCATCCGTTGTGGCCCGTAATGTCATAGCTTTCAGGGTTGGGTCTCTTTGCACGGAGAATTGATTTCACCGTGGCTGCTGCCTAGACATGACTACATCTACCATTTGTATAGTGAACCAATTGTATTTTAGTCGGTACTTCATTAGTATATTATAAGCACGTGATTTTCTTACGTGAGAGTGGTTCCGTAAAGTTTTCACCGTGGCTGCTATACATGCCTACCTCATGCAGATAGAGCCATGGGCATTTCAAAATGAACCACCGTGTTTATCTGATTGATCGATAGTACGTACTCGCCTAATTTTTTTGTGTGTAAGGGTGTGTTTGGTTTTGGAATGGTTTGGTTCGGACAAAAAAATGTAATGGAATGGTGACATTCTAGTGTTTGGTTGGAAGAATGGAATGGTTGGAATTGGTTTCACCTCACTTCCTATCACAAGAATGGTGAGTTTACCACACAAATGTGTATTTGTAGCACCATAGTAATGAAAAATTAGACCATTTTGTATATATTTTCAGCCATAAGCATTAACAAATATACTCCCTCCGTCCCAAAAAGGATGTCATTTCTTTGTCTAAAGTTGAATGTATCTAAACACTATTTAGTGGTTAGATATATTCAAATTTGGATAAAGAAATGACATCCTTTTTAAGACGGAGGGAGTACAATAATTTTCAGCAATAAGCATTAACAAATTATACTAATTCTATCCGCTGAGCCCAAAGGTTCTGTTCCAAGGAAAAGAAAAAGACGCAAACTAGCTAGCTTAAAATGGATCTGATCAGCTTTGGAAAACTCGATTGATTGGGCTGATGCACGCTGGCCGTATTGATCTCCCCGGATGCTGCCCTGCGGCCGCTGGCCTGCTGCTTGCTGTCCCGCCGTCGACACTCGCTTGCTGGCCCGCTGCCGCCGCTACTCGCCTGCTGGTCCGCCGCTGCCTCCAACCGGGATCTGTGGACGGCCATCATCTTCATTGGCTACTGTCTGTGGACTCACCGCAATGGGGTGGGTTTTGATGGCGTCCACTCTTCTTCTGGGACGGTGTTGGATAATGTAATGACCGAGGCAGAGAGGTGGAGTGCAGCGAACTTGTTTAGGGGTAGTCTAGCACAGGCGGATAGGTGGAGGTTCCGCGAGTAGTTTTTTCTTTTCTTTTCAGTGGATGCGTTCTCGACTTATGTGTCGACCGCGTTGTAGTTGGCCTCTTGGCCTTCTCCTTCTATAAAACTGATACGTCTTTCCAGGACATATCCTTGAAAAAGAAAAAGTGTGCAATCGCACATATTGTTTCCCGCCAACTAACTTACACTTTTCGCCGTGCCTCCATTTGATTTGTACCCTGTGATTGGGTGCCTCCATTAGTAAACTCCTTTTAGTACAATCGTCTTGACAAGGCATGCTGAGTTTATAAGAACCCCCTTTATCACCGAATCTCCTAAAGGATATTAGGCACACTTCTTTTCGGCTTTTAGGAAGGCTTCTTCGAAAAGCTCTCCTTCCGCAGCTTCTCTCAGAAGCCTGACTGACAAATTCATTTAGACTTTCAAACGGCTCATTTCAAGACTAATTTTAAAAGTCTAAACGAATTTGTAAATCGGGTTTATGAAAGAAGCTTGAAGAGGGGAGTTTCTCGGAGACGCCCTCCTAAAAGCCGAAAAAAAGTGTGACTGACTCCTCCAAGCGACAGTGCGCGAGCACCCAATTATGAAGAATGGCCAGGAGAAACCAGAAAAAAACAGCATTAACAAGCATTAAGTAAGCGTTGGATGGATAGATCCGGCCAGCGAGTCATCTGCCAAGAACACACACATCACAGATGATATGCTATAAAATGCTAGGCTTCTATTGCACGATCAAAAGTCACTGGATTAACTCACAAGTGCACCAGTTCGCATTTGTTTGCAACCAAAAACGTTGCAATCAACGCAAAGCAGGATATGACGTATGCTGGACAGGAATCGGCCAATCCGGACTCAAAGGTCACCGAAAAGTTTGCCTAACAATTGTACCCAAATGAAGCTAAAAGGTGACAGGGGCTTATTTCACTCCCACTCCACTATGCAGATAGAAACAAGGATTGGATGACCAGAGAGGTTTTGTACAACTCGTAAGTGCACACTGCCCATTGGCCAACGCCTAGCGTGTGTTGTTGGTGGAAAAAGGCGCGGCGCTAGCTCAATGAACCAATGTATTTAGTCGGTACTTAATACTCCCTCCGTATCAAAATATAAGATGTTTTAGCATTTCTCTTTCCATCCGTATGTAGACATGTTTTAGTGTAAGGTTCAAATGAATCTTGCACTAAAACATGTCTAGATACGGATGGAAAGAGAAGTACTAAAACATCTTATATTTTGATACGGAGGGAGTATATTATAAGCACGTGATTTTCTTACGTGAGAGTGGTTCCGTAAAGTTTTCACCGTGGCTGCTATACATGCCTACCTCATGCAGATAGAGCCATGGGCATTTAAAAATGAACCGTCGTGTTTATCTGATTGATCGATAGTACGTACTCGTCTAGTTTTTTTTGTGTGTAAGGGTGTGTTTGGTTTTAGAATGGGATGGAATGGAATGGAACGGTTTCATTCTATTGTTTGGTTCGGACAAAAAAAATGTAATGGAATGGTGACATTCTAGTGTTTGGTTGGAAGAATGGAATGGTTAGAATTGGTTTCACCTCACCTCCTATCACAAGAATGGTGAGTTTACCTCACAAATGTGTATTTGTAGCACCATAGTAATGAAAAATTAGACCATTTTGTATATATTTTCAGCAATAAGCATTAACAAATATACATTAATTTTCAGCAATAAGCATTAACAAATTATACTAATTCTATCCGCTGAGCCCAAAGGTTCTGTTCCAAGGAAAAGAAAAAGACGCAAACTAGCTAGCTTAAAATGGATCTGATCAGCTTTGGAAAACTCGATTGATTGGGCTGATGCACGCTGGCCGTATTGATCTCCCCGGATGCTGCCCTGCGGCCGCTGGCCTGCTGCTTGCTGTCCCGCCGTCGACACTCGCTTGCTGGCCCGCTGCCGCCGCTACTCGCCTGCTGGTCCGCCGCTGCCTCCAACCGGGATCTGTGGACGGCCATCATCTTCATTGGCTACTGTCTGTGGACTCACCGCAATGGGGTGGGTTTTGATGGCGTCCACTCTTCTTCTGGGACGGTGTTGGATAATGTAATGACCGAGGCAGAGAGGTGGAGTGCAGCGAACTTGTTTAGGGGTAGTCTAGCACAGGCGGATAGGTGGAGGTTCCGCGAGTAGTTTTTTCTTTTCTTTTCAGTGGATGCGTTCTCGACTTATGTGTCGACCGCGTTGTAGTTGGCCTCTTGGCCTTCTCCTTCTATAAAACTGATACGTCTTTCCAGGACATATCCTTGAAAAAGAAAAAGTGTGCAATCGCACATATTGTTTCCCGCCAACTAACTTACACTTTTCGCCGTGCCTCCATTTGATTTGTACCCTGTGATTGGGTGCCTCCATTAGTAAACTCCTTTTAGTACAATCGTCTTGACAAGGCATGCTGAGTTTATAAGAACCCCCTTTATCACCGAATCTCCTAAAGGATATTAGGCACACTTCTTTTCGGCTTTTAGGAAGGCTTCTTCGAAAAGCTCTCCTTCCGCAGCTTCTCTCAGAAGCCTGACTGACAAATTCATTTAGACTTTCAAACGGCTCATTTCAAGACTAATTTTAAAAGTCTAAACGAATTTGTAAATCGGGTTTATGAAAGAAGCTTGAAGAGGGGAGTTTCTCGGAGACGCCCTCCTAAAAGCCGAAAAAAAGTGTGACTGACTCCTCCAAGCGACAGTGCGCGAGCACCCAATTATGAAGAATGGCCAGGAGAAACCAGAAAAAAACAGCATTAACAAGCATTAAGTAAGCGTTGGATGGATAGATCCGGCCAGCGAGTCATCTGCCAAGAACACACACACATCACAGATGATATGCTATAAAATGCTAGGCTTCTATTGCACGATCAAAAGTCACTGGATTAACTCACAAGTGCACCAGTTCGCATTTGTTTGCAACCAAAAACGTTGCAATCAACGCAAAGCAGGATATGACGTATGCTGGACAGGAATCGGCCAATCCGGACTCAAAGGTCACCGAAAAGTTTGCCTAACAATTGTACCCAAATGAAGCTAAAAGGGTGATAGGGGCTTATTTCACTCCCACTCCACTATGCAGATAAAAAAAAGGATTTGATGACCACAGAAGTTTTGTATAACTCGTATAAGGGCACACTGGCCATTGGCCAACGCCTAGCGTGTGTGTTAAGTGAAAAAGAAAAAGTGTGTGCCGGCGCTAGCTCCATGTGTTTGCGTATAATACAAGTGTTTGTACTGGTAGCCTGTGTATGATCGATTGATCATTGATGTGCATGTGTTATATATACACCGACCTGTCGATCGACCTGGGCTCGTACACGCTTTTGCTATACGACTATAAAAGGGTCTTTGCACGGAGATTTGATTTCACCGTGACTGCTGCCTAGACATGACTACATCGATCTACCATTTGTATAATGAATCAATTGTATTTTAGTCGGTACTTCATTAGTATATTATAAACACGTGATTTTCTTACGTGAGAGTGGTTCCGTAGAAGTTTTCACCGTGGCTGCTATACATGCCTACCTCATGCAGATAGAGCCATGGGCATTTAAAAATGAACCGTCGTGTTTATCTGATTGATCGATAGTACGTACTCGTCTAGTTTTTTTTGTGTGTAAGGGTGTGTTTGGTTTTAGAATGGGGTGGAATGGAATGGAACGGTTTCATTCTATTGTTTGGTTCGGACAAAAAAATGTAATGGAATGGTGACATTCTAGTGTTTGGTTGGAAGAATGGAATGGTTAGAATTGGTTTCACCTCACCTCCTATCACAAGAATGGTGAGTTTACCACACAAATGTGTATTTGTAGCACCATAGTAATGAAAAGTTAGACCATTTTGTATATATTTTCAGCAATAAGCATTAACAAATATACATTAATTTTCAGCAATAAGCATTAACAAATTATACTAATCTATCCGCTGAGCCCAAAGGTTCTGTTCCAAGAAAAGAAAAAGACGCAAACTAGCTAGCTTAAAATGGATCTGATCAGCTTTGGAAAACTCGATCGATTGGGCTAATGCACGCTGGCCGTATTGATCTCCCCGGATGCTGCCCTGCGCGGCCTGCTGCTTGCCGTCCCGCCGTCGACACTCGCTTGCTGGCCCGCCGCTGCCGCTTTCTCCGCCGCGTGCCGCCGCTGCTTGCTCCGCCGCGCTCCGCTGCCGCCACTTACGCCACAAGATCGAGCCGGGAAGACGAGACAGAGAGAGGGTTAGAGCATCTCTAATAGAGTCCTCAAACTGGTCAAACTCTCAAATTAACCGCTTTTTTGAAGGCCGAGGCCGAAAGTTGACGCGGAACAGAACCCTCAAACCCTTAAACCCTCAAAAAAATTTGAATGCCGAGCCCTCATTTTCTCACTCGACCTAGAGAAGTGAAGCTGAGAGGCAAAACTGAAGGGCCCTTCAATTTGGTCAACGTTCGGACGCGCGAAGGACAAATCACCCAACTGCCTCCTCCTCCTCGTGTGCTCCTCCTCGCGATCCGCCGGCCGCCGCCGCCGCCTCGCCCGATTCGGCCGGCAACGGCCGCGCCCCGCCGCCCCGTCTCGCCACCGACCCCCGCCGTCTCGCTGCCGTCCGTCCCCGTCCCGTCGCGGCCCGAATCGGCCTCCGCCCGAGCCGCCCCGCGTCCGCCTCCGCCCGCCCGTCCTCGTCCGCCTCGGCCTGAGCCGCCGCCGCCCCGCGCCCGAGGCCGCCCACCTCCGCCTCGTCCGGCCACCTCTGCGCCCGCCCGAGCCCGCCCCGCGTCCGCCTTGCCTCGCCCGACCTCCTCCGCCTCCGCCTCGCCCCGCCTCGGTAAGAATTTCTTCTCTTTTCTATTTTTCTTTTTTTGGTTCATTTTAGTTAAATTAATTGTATGTGTCTCGTTTTTAGATGGATTCGATGTCCGAGAGTTCCGGTTGGTCGTCTTCGGACGATTCGGACATCGAAGAGCTGCTGGAAGACGATGACACAGATATGACGGTCGCTCTCGTCGCCGTGAAGGAGCTTCAGGACCGCGCGATGCTGCTTGATCAGAGGCAGGGGTCGCGGATGGGTCGCATGTACATTCTTCGGAACCGTGCTCTCGGCCACAACCAACTCATGCAAGACTACTTTGCAGAGGTACCGACATATCTACCCCGCCTCTTCCGTAGAAGGTACCGAATGCGGCGTGATTTGTTTGTGAAAATAGTGAAAGATTGCGAGGCCAACTCGCATTATTTCAAACGTCGTAGAAATGCTGTCGGCACCATGGGATTTAGTGCATTCCATAAGATATCGGCGGCAATGCGGGTGCTCGCCTATGGCATACCCGCAGACTATACGGACGAGTATCTTCGCATTGGCGAAGATACAACCACGGAGTCCGTGCGTAAGTTTGCCAAGATGGTCATCCGTTTGTATGGTGATTGGTATCTACGGGCTCTCAATGAGCAAGATACAAAGAGATTGATGGAGATTAATGAAAAAAGGGGATGGCCGGGCATGCTTGGTAGTCTAGATTGCATGCATTGGACATGAAAAAATTGCCCAAAGGCATGGCATGGAATCTATTGCGGTAAAAGCCGTGATGCTACCATTGTGCTTGAGGCTGTGGCATCGGAGGACTTATGGATTTGGCATGCATTTTTTGGGTTGCCGGGAACACTCAATGACATCAATGTGCTTCAAAGGTCTCCTTTATTTGCAAGACTATCTTCAGGTGATGCTCCAACTTGCAATTACAAAGTCATGGACAATGAGTACACAATGGGATACTATCTCACCGATGGCATTTATCCTGAGTGGGCAACTCTTGTGAAGTCCATTAAAGAGAAGAAAGGAAAACCCTTATCAAAGAAAGAGGCTAATTTCACAAAGGCACAAGAGGCAGCCCGCAAAGACATTGAGAGAGCTTTCGGTGTTTTACAAGAAAGATTTGCCATTGTTCGGGGTCCAGCTCGTTTTTGGGACAAGAAAACCCTTGTGAACATCATGAAGTGTTGTGTCATTCTACACAACATGATACTCGAGGATGAGAGGGGGTTAAACTTGCCATGTTTTTATGACAATGTTGGTACCCGAGTGCGAGCGGAGAGGAACCCCGATCGCCTTCAAGCTTTTCTCCAAGCACATCGGGATATTGAAAATGCCAACACTCATAACCAGCTGGCAGCTGATTGGCCGTGGCCAATGATCTACCTTTGTTTTAGTTGATTCATGTTCCATTTGATTCGAACACTTATTCATGTTCTATTTGCTTTGAACTATTATTGTAATTTACAGAAAACATTGTTGTAATAAGTCGACTTATTATTGTGTGCTTGAAACTATTATTTGCTGGTGTGTGATGATATCTAGAATGATTATTTATGTGCTGCAAACTATAATTTTGTTGGCTGTTGTATGAAATTGTGTGAAACAGTCGAAATCCTGTTTTGAGGGTTTAAAGGTCGGGCCGCAGATCAGTGCCCTCAAACCAACCCTTTCTGTTTTGAGGGTTGGTTTGAGGGCACTGATCTGCGCCGGCTGTTTTGGGCCATCAAAATCACAAATTCTCGGCCCTCAAACTGCTTTTGAGGGTTACAGGTTTGAGGGCACTGTTAGAGATGCTCTTAGGTGGATCGGGACGGGAGAGACGGGGGTAAGAGAGGTTTGCGATCACGGTTAGGCAGAGGGCCCCACACATTCCACTGCATTCGACCGAATCGGAGGAATCGGTTCGTTCCGCATATTGGAGGAATATTCCTTCTTGAGAACCAGTTCGTTTCGTTCCTCTTCTCAACCAAACACGGAATAGGCTTTAGGTGTGAAACCGTTCCATTCCATTCTACTTGGTTCTAAAACCAAACACACCCTAAGAAAATCGAAATGCCTCCGTGTTTTTGCCTTGCTTTCTCCCCCACATGATTCAATAGATATAATGTTTAGTTACACACAACTACTGCTCCTTCTGTCCCTACGTCATCTTCTTCATCAACCTCTCTACCAAGTTCAATTTACAGAATATGCAACTATAATGTGCCCCCTCTGTCCTACATCGTTCCCTTACCACGAATAGTTGGAGTTGGCTCGACAAAATTTTCAAAACTAGGTAACATGTTGTGATGTTTCGATGTATTTTTTTGCCGTCAAGGTTGTCACCACATTAATGTTTTAAAAATACTGGGATTTTGCATGTTTATTTATCATCTTCATGAAAAAAAGTTACATAACCACTTTCTGTTGCATTACTTTTTAATGTTATAAAACTAGTATTTTGCATGGTTTTAACATTTTCCTGAAAAACTGTTGCAGAAATTTTTTGCATAACCAATCTTTTGTTGTATAAACTCCTTTTATTTTATAACATCTTTTTAAAAATGTTGTGATAATTTGTTTCAACATTTTATTTTTTCTGCTATGGGTGATTTTTGTTGTTGTTAAACTTGAACGCGCGAGATTACCCTAGATGGTCGATCAGACGGCGGGGAAAACGACCAACGATCGGCTGACCGACGGCTAGCATGACCCTTTCATAATGGATCAAGAGCACTTGAAAGAGAAATCATATTTGAAATATTATTATTGTTTGAGATGGGATGGCTATATAAGAGGGGTTAATGTTTGCTAATCTCACCAACATTGCCTCGCTTATCTCTGCCTGCATTTCCTCTCACATTTATTTCGCAAAGGTTTTGCACTACGCCTACGTGTGCACGTGACGGACATGCCGACCGCTGTGGCTGCCTCCGACGCAGACGTCGTGGAGGACCTCTTCGGACTCCTCCGCGTACTCAGCGACGGCTCCATCGTCCGTTCGCCGGACCCGGAGTTCTGCCCAACCACTTTTCCGTGCGACCATCCGAACGTGCAGTGGAGGGACGCCGTCTACGACAAGGCCAAGAACCTCCGCGTCCGGATGTACAAGCCGTCGGCCGGCGCCGAGCCGGAGCCGGCGGGCCGGAAGCTGCCGGTGCTCATCCACTTCCACGGTGGGGGCTTCTGCCTCGGCTCGTGCACGTGGGGCAACGTCCACAGCTTCTGCCTCCGTCTCGCCTCGGAGATCGGCGCCGTCGTGCTCTCCGCCGGGTACCGCCTCGCCCCGGAGCACCGCCTCCCCGCCGCTCTCGACGACGCAGAGGGCTTCCTAAGATGGCTACACGATCAGTCCGTGAACGGCGCCGCCGCCGACGACGGCTGGCTCTCGGAGGCCGCCGACTTCGGCCGCGTGTTCGTCGCGGGCGACTCGGCGGGCGGGACCTTAGCACACCACCTCGCCGTGCGCGCCGGCTCGGCCACGCCCGAAAGCGGCGAGGACGACGTCGCGATCAAAGGCTACGTCCTGCTGATGCCATTCTTCGGCGGCGTCGACCGGACCAAGTCGGAGGCGGCGGAGTTCCCGTTGGGGGAGGCGCCGTTCCTCGACCTGGCCGTTCTGGACCGATTCTGGCGGCTCTCTTTGCCGGTGGGGGCCACCAGGGACCACCCTATCGCCAACCCGTTCGGGCCGGATAGCCCTGGCCTGGGCGCGGTGGAGTTCCCCCCGGTGCTCGTCGTCTCCGGCGGCACCGACATGCTGCATGACCGCATCGTCGACTACACCGAGCGACTGGCGGCGATGGGGAAGCCGGTGGAAGTCGTCGTGTTCCAGGACCAGCCGCACGGGTTCTTCACGCTCGAACCGTGGTCAGAGACCACCGGCGAGCTGGTCCGGCTCGTCGCCCGGTTCGTCGTCGACAACTGCGTCGTGGAGCCAACAAAGATCGCTTGATTGGGCAAATGGATGTTTTACTGTACGTCTGTACGTACGAAGACAGTCGAGTCCGGCGATTCCACTCAGGAGGGAGTCTACCTACTATGATAGCCATCTATTGTGCATTCAACGGCTCATGATTTTTTGCATTTACACGTTACAACTATTTTAGTGCTTGATAAATTTTACATCTAAATTTTATACAATATTTGATAATGCATTTCGTTTACAGATATTTTTTACTGTATATGAATTTTTTTAGATTTTTTTGTTGATATATGTTTTTTTTGTTAATCCACTTATTAACAAAAAATGTATTAGCAAAAAAAAAATCATGCATTAGCAATAATTTTGAAAACAATTATTAATGGATTGATATAATATAGGTACAAAGTTTATTTTAAGTATGACATGGATGCACAAATCGAAAAAAATAAATTGTGGTGGACGTCCTCTTAGAAGGGGATTTGTGTTTTCGCCAGGACTGCGTCTAGATTTTGGGTTTTATGGACTATGGACCCTTTTGTAAACTTTTGTTTTTATCGTGTACAACTTCGTGTTAGAACTTAGAACAACGTGTCTGCCTGTGCTTGCGTGTCAGTGATGTGGTTTCAGCATGTGAATGATGTGGTACTACGGGACAAAAATAAATAACTTGTCCATGTTATCTCATCCAAGGCGACAGGGGATTCAAGAACTACGGTAGTTAAAAGATAACATTTTTCCACTCTATGCTGATCTAAGTCATAATGTATAGATACACCTGTCTTAATTACTATTTGATCGCACACAAAAAATGGGAGGTTGTCACCGGAAAGTCACAATGGCAGCTGAGCTACATGTAGCTCGGGATTTAAAAAAAATGTATTTTTATTTGTCAAAAAAAATCTAGGTGTAGATAATCTGGAGACCTACAAGTGTGCAAATTTTCAACGCAAACTTTAAATTATTTCAGACTCCACAAAAATAACAAATCTGACAAAATTTCAAATGTTTGTATCTATACACTATTCACATATCCAGAAATGGACATTTGTCATTTTTTCCTAGACCAAACTATAACGAATGTTTCATTGATATTTTGTACAGCGGTAGATATCTATATTATCTACATCTAGATTTTTTTTTGATTTTATTGAAAGTTTTAAATCTTGATTTTGATTTTTTTTTAAAACCGAGCTCCATGAAACTCGGGTTGCAAAACGCCGTACTCAGGTTGTCACGCGCTACTACATTGTAGATGAATAAAGATGAAAAACTGCCCTAATATACACTCTACAAGTGTACCAAGGGTTGCACACTTGGACTGGTATAGACATAATTTATTTTGGCCAAGCCAGCTAGCAACCAACCAGCTAGCAGCGGAACTACACGTGCTCATATAATTTTTCAGACATGCATAGTGCATATGAATTCAAAGAAACTGAATACATCGTACTAAATTAGAGTGGCATGGACACGGCATTTCAGATCACGGGCGCAGATGCACCTGCTGTGTAAAATATTTTTAAAAACTTATCAAATTATCAAAAAAAATGTTCAGATATACTTCAGGACATTTTATGTTAGCACAAAAAGTTTCACGGTGAAAAGACATTCTTTGTGACCTGTGCAAAAAAGACAAAAAAAAAATCTCGTACAAAGTCATTTTGGAGTGCCCGAATTTGTCTTTTTGCACAGGTCATAAAAATGGCTTTTTTTCACGAAACTTTTTTTGCTAACATAAAATATCTTTAAGTATATCCACAATTTTTTTTTGATGTTTTAATTATTTTTTCAAGCAGTGGGTGCATCTGCACCCATGACCCGATATGGATTTCCGGACATTGGTACCGTGAGAAGCAAATGGTCACTTTGGATCTTACGACGCCGATCCAACTTTAGAAATAAATGGCACCATTGCATGGCACCATATTTTGGAGAATTTGTTTATCCACTCAAACTTCATGTACAATTATTTTGTTTTTCTTGTGATTCAAACACTCTTTAACAATTTTTTTTTTGTAGATTCTAAATTCTTTAGATTCAACTGGATGTCTCTAATTATATGTTTTCCTATTCTTGTGTTTTGATTTCCTATCATATTTTTGTGTTTCTCATATACCTACATTTTCAGAATCATGCGAATCAGAGACCGTTATGCTCGCTCTTAGGAGCCGGTTCTATTCTCTGACCCAACAAAGCGATGCTATGCAGTGCATCGAATCGGCTGAAAGAGCCTTTGAACCGGTTTTTATCAACACAGTGGATGGTGTGAGATACTAGATTTAACAAATCTAAGATATTCGAACTGGAATCTAAGCATAAATTTCCCGCACAAAATGGATGGCGTGCGTTCATCTATAGTTCTATACGCAGAACAAGTTCTCCAAATTGAAAATTAACCAATGTTTGTCTATTTCTGCCTACGATCATTGCATACCAAGCTAGTATAAAGAGCACCCACAGGCTCAGTTCGGGAGGCCATTGCTACGAGCCTACGACTAGGAGAGACCAAGAAATCCGGAAGAAAACCGTCATGGCCATGTCAATGCCGTCCTCCTCTCCTCCGGAAATGCCGGCTCCGCACGTGGTTGAGGACTGTGGTGATGAGCTGCGGGTGTTCAGCGACGGCACCGTCTATCGCTCCTCGCCGCCGCCCGCCCCGGTCACCGCGGACGACGGCCGCGTCGAGTGGAAGGACGCCTTGTACGATGCCGGCCGCGGCCGGGGCCTACGCATGTACAGGCCACGGCGCCGCGATGTGACGGACAACGGAGAAGAGGATGAGACGCTACCTGTGCTCGTGTACTTCCACGGCGGCGGCTTCTGCGTCGGCTCCCGCTGCTCGCCCAAGACACACGCCGTCTGCCTACGCCTTGCCACCGAGCTCCCGGCGGTCATGCTCTCCTTCGACTACCGCCTCGCGCCGGAGCACCGCCTCCCCGCGGCCCACGAGGATGCCGCGGCGGCCCTCCTCTGGCTCCGCGACCAACTGATCATCTCCTCAGACAACCCGTGGCTCGCCGAGTCCGCCGACTCCCGCCAGGTGTTCGTCTCGGGCGTGTCTGGAGGCGGCAACCTGGCGCACCACATGGCCGTCCGGTTCGGCACGGCGGGGCTCGAACCGGGGGCAAACATCGTCGGATACATCCTGCTCACGCCGGGGCTGTTCTCGGCGGAGCCGACGCCGTCGGAGCTTGACACGCCGGACACCGCATCCCTTCCGCGGGAGATGTTCGACCGGTTCTTTCGCCTTGGCATGCCGGCCGGGGCGACCAGGGACCACCCGCTGGTGAACCCGTTCGGCCCGGACAGCCCGAGCCTGGAGCCCGCGCGCGTCGGCCCCATGCTCGTCGTCGCCGCGGAGCGCGACTTCTTCAGGGACCGGAACGTGGAGTACGCCGAGCGGATGAAGGCCATGGGGAAGGACGTCGAGCTCGCCGTGTTCGCCGGCCAGGAGCATGGATTCTTCGGCACGGATCCTGCTTCGGACGCCGACGCCGAGCTGGTGCGACTTATGAAGCGTTTCGTGGGGCGGGAGGACGGGAACGGAAATCCGGGTGAGGGATGAGTTCACGTGTCTCGTTCAAATCCTCCACACAATGTTCCACAATGTAAGCCTACACACATGAAAACAGTTATTTCTTGTTGATTTCTACTCCCTCCGTATTAAAATACAGGGTTTGCCTATGTCTCAGTTGACTGAGAATTTTTTAAGTCTCAATCACCTACAGAAGTGCAACTGCAGTTCAAAAAAAAGTGCAACTCGAACGAGTTGCACTTTTCTAGCAAAAAAGTGCAATTACACATTTCTCTCAGAAAAGTGCAACTCATGCACATTTTTGTGGGTGAATGAGACATAAGAAAAAATCAGACGCCTGAGAATTTCTTAAGTCTAAATCACCTTAGAAAAAGTGCAACTGCAGTTAAAATGCAACTAGAACGAATTGCACTTTTGTGGCACATTTCTCCCAGAAAAGTGCAATTGCACATTTCTCTCAGAAAAGTGCAACTCATGCACATTTTTGTGGATGACTGAGATATAAGAAAAAATCGGGCACCTGAGAATTAGCAAATCCGTATTAGTATTAAGGTGGAATCGGACATGAACCATTCATGTCTCATCCCCATAGCGGTCCGTGCCAAAAAGAGATCTCTCCCTCTCCTTGACCCATTGACATCTCCGACGGCTTTCCCACCACCTCCTCGGCCTTGCCCCTCGCAGCAGCGCGCCGCCGACTACACATCCCTCCTCGGCCTTGCCCCTCGCACCTGCTCGGCGCCGGGTACATAGAAGCAGCCCCACGATGGTGGCGCAACAACATACAAAGCCCCACGCCTTTTCCAGTCTTATTGGCGCATCATTCCCCAATCAGCTCATCCTTGGTTGCTTCGTCATGGAGGACAAAGAGTTGGAGTTTGTACTCGCCGTCAGCCCCGTGTCGGAGATCCTCATGGTCACCAGAAGCCTCACACAATTGCGCGTTGGTCTCACCCGCCACAACCTAAGGTGCATGCAATTTTTCTTGTCCATCCGAGGGGAGGCACTACATCACACTACAATAGATTACCGAGGCAAAAAAAGGCCTTAACAAAATACTCCCTCCGTTCCTTTATATAAGGTGCCTAACGTTTTGAGAAAAAATTTAAATATAAGGTGTATTGCGATTTGTCAACAATTTTACCCATTAAAAAACGAGATACAATGTGGAACAAATGGATTTGAAGGATTGTTTTCAATTTGTGGCTATTAAAGACTCCTATCTCTCGATTTTTTTCATAAAAAAATAAGTCCACCACATGTAAAATACTGATGTCTTAATACCCGTGCCAAAACCTTAGGCACCTTATATCAAGGAACGGAGGATGTATTAAAAGTGTTTTATAAAATATTAAAGGTATTTTTATAAATACGTATCAAATAGGGTATGGAAAAAATCGTTTAAGCTTGTTTAGAAAATGCCTTTAAAATTGATTTTCTGAGACACTTTTAGAACGTGCCTCTAAAAATACATTTTTAGGCACTTTAAGAATGGCTTATATTATAATTGGAGGCACTGCTGAGCAATGCCTAAAATAGTTTTTGAGGTACTTTTCAAAAGTTCCTTTACAAAGTCACTTTTAACAAATGTCATAACAAACAATTAAAGGCACTTTATACTTTGAAGGCACTTTTTAAGTTCTCTTAAATACAAATTCAAACTCACACTACAATTCATATAATTAATATATTCTCTTGAATTCAATGAAAAACACAATTTTCAGGAATAAATTTGTCATACACATATCACAGCACAAATTCAAGCACATAGCACAACGCAGTATCATACGCAAATGTTAACATTAACAAGGTTCAGTTCGCCTCTAATGGACAAACTTATTAGCTCCATAGGGACATCTAACCATTAACATCCAGCAGCATCATTCCTACAATGAACAACATAACTTGAAATAGTATTTAGAGGATTAATATTTTCCCTAGACTTTGATACGTTGTAAACGTATCTACTTTCCCAAACACTTTTGATGTTGTTTTGCCTCTAATTTGTACGATTTGATTGGAACTAACCTGGACTGACGTTGTTTTCAGCAGAATTGTAATTGGTGTCTTATTTTTGTGCAGGAATAAAAAGTCCGCAGAAAAATCCCAGAAAATAAGAAAATGGAGTTTTGAAGGAAATCAGCCACGGAGCCAGGAGGGCTCGTAGAGGGGCCACCCCAGGAGCAGGGGCGGGTCCCACCTGTAGGTGGACCCATGGCCGCGGCCAGGGGCCACCCCTACCCCTGGAGCGTCGCCTCTGGCCCCCCTTTGGTATATAAGGTCCTTTTGACCTAAAGGTGACGCCCCCCGAACACCTCGACCAGAAACCTTACGGAGGTCCACCGCCACCTCGAAACCCAAATTCGAGGTCCAGGATCGTTGTTCCGACACCCTGTCGGAGTGGAGATCGCCACCATCGTCACCACCAATGCCTCTCCATCGACCATCCATGATTCCCCCATTTATGAGTGATTAGTTTCCTGTTGTAGGCAAGGGGATGGAAGCGATTGAATAAGATCACTCATGTAATTCGATGCTAGATTGTTAGGGCATGATGCCTAGTATCCTCTATTTGTGTTAATTGTCGTTGTTGTAACTCGGTGTGCTTAATGCTTGACACTTAGGGCCCGAGTGCCGTGATTTCAGATCTGAACATGTTATGTTTTCATGAATATAATTGATGCTTTGTATCATATCTACTAGTTGTATGCACCTATTGTTGTCCGGAACCGGCGACCCCAAAGTGACAGGTTGGGATATCAAAGGGAAAGGGTAGCAACTTGAGGATTACATGTATTCACCGTGTGTTAATACTTTGCTCTGGTGTTCTATTAAAAGGCACACCTTAATTGCCATTAGTTCCATTATTGGCCCGGCAGAAACCGGATGGCAGGATAAAAGATGTCGTGCAAGTTCTTATTGTAAGCACGTTCGGCTAAATTAGGAATATATGGCTATGATTGATTGATGCCTAGTTATTTTATTATTATTTGTTCGCATTGTGCCATGTTATGATTATTATATGGTTTATCTTATTCATGCAACACCCGTCTATCCGTCCCTATGCCTACGGTGCTTTTCATCCTGCTGTTCACAACCGTTACTTTTACTGTCACCATTGCTACTACAATTTTACTGTTGCTACTACTGTTCCACTACCATTACCACATCACTGTTACCACTGATAAATTGCACCGAGTGAGTTTCTTTTCAGGTGTGGTTGAATTGACAACTTAACTGCTGCTAAGGCTTATAAATATTCTTTGGCTCCCCTTGTGTCGAATCAATAAATTTGGGTTTTACTTCCCTCGAAGACTGTTGTGATCCACTACACTAGTGGGTCATGAGACCTGAACTAATATTTTCCATGGACATAATCTGTTCATTTCTTTTGTGGCGGTTTTCACTGGGTAAGAAAAAATCACACCAGGTTTCACTAGTAGGAAAAGGCTTATAGGTGGATTACTTAGCCATGGCGCACCACCATTTTGATGCGCCACGAGTATCTAGCCGTGGCGCACCAGACACAGATGCGCCACGCATATGCCATTACCCGTGGCGCACCAAAATAGCGGTGCGCCACGGCTAAGTGCACGCTGGGTCGACAGAGGGGCACCCTCCTTAGTCGTGGCTCACCCAAGACTTGTGCGCCACGGGTAAAAGTATAGCCGTGGCGCACATTATTCCAACGCGCCACCAAAATAATGGCCCCGGAGCCAAATTTTGACCCAACATAGCCGTGGCGCACCACTTTTTTCGTGCACCACGGGTAACATATTAGCCGTGGCGCATCACTTTTTTGGCGCGCCACGGGTAATTTTCCTGCTTTGTGCTCATGCACACCCCTCCCCCCCGGATCGCCTTTTTAGTTTCGGAAAAGGTAAAAGAAAATGTTAAAAAATTCAAAAAATAAAATCCTTTGAGATATGGTTATGCTACGTAACCTAGTTGTTAGGAAAAATTTGAAACATGAATTTCGAAGTATTTTTCAAAAAAATCATTATGGAAGAGTAAAACGGCGATAACTTTTGCATACGAACTCGGATTTTCGACGTTTAATACCTAAAAAAAACTAGACGAAAAGTTACATCCAAATCAAATGCCCTACGGCCTTTTGAGCTGTTTTCGGTTTACAGAATCCCCAAAATTCGAAAGGGAACACATAGTTTTTTGACGTTTAAGATTTCTGGGCAAAAAATAAAAAAAAGGGTCTCTCTTACCCGTGGCGCATGAAGAGGTGGTGCGCCGCGGGTACTTATATAGCCGTGGCGCACCAATATGAGGTGCGCCACGGGTAACCTGAGGGGCACAATCCGCGTGCTCACCATCCGACGGCTCCTAGTGATTTAAACAAACACACGATCCGTGTGCTTCATGATCCGACGGCTCCTATTCATTCCGAGCTCCCACCCTTCCCTCCTTCCCTTATCCTCTACCTTCTCCTCTCCCTTTCCTCTCCCTTCTCCTCTCTCCCTTCTCCTCTCCATTACCTCTCCCTTCTCCTCCATCCTCCTCTCTCCACCGCCGATCGGCAAGCACCATACTGCCGGCCTTCTCCACGACGGCCAGGGAGCACCTCCACCATGGAGTCCACCTCCACGCTGACGAGGACCGGCGGCCGGCGAGCACCTCCACGCCGACGAGGAGCGACGGCCGGTGAGCACCTCCACGCCGACGAGACCGACAGCCGGCAAAGCACCTCCACACCGGCGAGGACCGACGACCAGCGAGCACCTCCACGCCGACGAGGAACGACGACCGGCGAAGCACCTCTACGCCGGCGAGGACCGACGACCGGCGAGCACCTCCACGCCGACGAGGACCGACGGCCGGTGAAGCACCTCCACGCCGGCGAGCATCTCCACGACGTGACGAGCACCTCCACGACGACCTCCATGTCACGCGCAGTACGGGAGCTGCCGGACACGCCGACGTGGGCGGTGGCCGGTGGCTCTTTTTTTTTAAATTCGGAAATTCATAGCCGTGGCGCACCAAAACTAGGTGCGCCACGGCTATGTGCACATACCCGTGGCGCACCAGGACCCCTGCGCCATGGCTATTGTGTTACCCGTGGCGTGGCAATCCGTGGCGCAGCCCCCTGCGCCACGGGTAAGCATTTTTGGTGCGCCACAGGTAGGGGTGGGCATATAAACCGAGGACCGAAGTACCGAGCCTAAATAACTGGGACCGAACCCAAATAAACCGAAACCGAAAATCTCGGTCACAAATTCGGTCGTCACTTTCAAAAACCGAAATTATTTAGAGAAGTTCGGTCTTGTTCATTGATTACCTGAAGTAACCAATAGAACCGACAAATGTGTATATGCCTGAAATCTACGTAATCCAGCCCACGGCCCAATACAGCTAACTCCTTGTATGTTCCTTCTAGAGCAAGAGCACGTAGTCCCAGCAACTCCACGCATATGCCTCCACTCCCGATTCCCCACCCTAACGCAATGCGCGCCGCCTCTCTTATTCTTCAACCCAACGGGCAATGGTGACGGTGGCCTACAGCCGGCACACCTTCCCCTTCTTCCGTATCGCCCCTTCTCACATGTTCAGCGACGGTGGCGATTGCCTACAGCCGACCCTTTTCTCTGCCCCGGCGGGCGGTGGTCGACTCCTCTCCATCCCCTACAGCCTGACGGGCGGCGGCGGCATGCAGAAGGCGCTCGTCTACACCCGGGGCGGACATCGGCGGCAAGGCCGCGAGGGCCTGCAGCCTTTTCCTTTGATTGCATCCAGATTCTGTGATTGTATATTTTGGGTTCACGTGATGTTCCTTGTAGAATATGATTTTTACTTGTATTAGAATCTTACCTCTTGTATAAGCATCTTGTTTACCTGCGATTCAACTTCAGAAGTTTGCCTGCTTTTGTTTCCTTTCTCGGTCAGTGCGGTCTTAACCGAGGACCAAACCGAACTTGAAGGCCTCGGTTAGCACTATTTCGAGTAACCGATCGGTCCTTATTTTTTCACAACCGAATTTATTCAAAACCCGAAGAACCGGACCGATCGGTTCGGTCTAACCGAATGCCCACTCCTAGCCACGGGTAACCTTTTTTCTGCTAGTGTTTGTTTTCCTGCTGTTGTGAGGGCTTTTTCCTTTTTTTTCTTTTTCCTTTTTAATTGTGCGCATCATTAAAGTCTAGACTATCTCTCGACATTCAGTTGTTGTAGAGGCCGGGTGTAATTGATATTTTTGATATTAATATATTTTCTTTATCGATTTTTATGGTTTTATCAGTGATACATGCCAAAAATATTGATTGTGCTTTGAAGTTGTGATTATATTCATTGAGGTCTTTACATCTTGGCGATTTATTTGGACAAATGTTTTTGGTACACAGAGTTATATTGCATATTTCAACAACTAAATTACACAAAATTCTGACATCGGAGCGGGACAAGGGGAAGGGCAAGGCTCCCTAGTGGTCCTCTCATGTCCGTCTGTTTAACGGAGTAAGTTGTAGAAATACACTGAATAGCTAGTTGCAACCAACAAATTACACACGATTACTTAGACGATAGAGAAAACAAAAAGTGTCTTTGGCTGCCAAGTTCCAGACCTCCAGTGATTCTGATTTAAAAAAAAATTAAAATGAAAACTTTTATTTGAACAAATCCCGGATATATTCAATGGTGTATCCCACAAACATGCAAAATATTAATTTCAAATACTTTGTATTGTAAATGACAAAATCTGATAAAATTTGAATATTTGAAAATATGTATAATCAGATCCACATTTTTTTATCTTGCGTTAGAGGGGCTCATTCTCACCCAAACATTCTCTCTCCTCTATCCTTCCGTTGAAAGTCGCCACAGCTCCCACGGCTCCTCCCTCCCTCCTCTCTGGCGGCGCTGCCTGAAGACGTGGACCACACGTTCATTGGGAGACCCCAAGAGGAAGGTGTGATGCAGCAAAGCAGCAGTTTCCCTTGATTACAAAACTAAGGTTGTCAGATCCAGTAGGACTTGGAGAGGCTTAGCAAGGTGTCAATCTACTCTGGCGCTTGTAGATTAACACGGACCTGCACACAATCACAATCAAGTACTTTGCCCCAACGAAACAGAGAGGTTGTAAATCTCTCCGGCTTGCTGAACACAAAGGATTAAATGTGTGGATATAAAATATGATGAGAGTGAAATATGACCAGCCAGTAAATGATGATGAAAAGTTATTAAAACGGTTGTAAGCAATGTAGGAAAATAGGACCGGGATCCACAGTTCACTAGAGGTGTCTCTCCAAAAGATATACATGATAGGTAAATAAATTACAGCATGGCAATTGACAGAATTGTGGGCGCACAACAAGGCTATCATAAAACAATATAGTTCACCGTTTCATCTAATATGGGCATTACGTCAAAATATATAGACCGTTTTCCAACTGCA
Organism: Puccinellia tenuiflora; assembly: GCA_012064385.1. Taxonomy (NCBI): domain Eukaryota; kingdom Viridiplantae; phylum Streptophyta; class Magnoliopsida; order Poales; family Poaceae; genus Puccinellia; species Puccinellia tenuiflora. The sequence continues at coordinate 134,909 of QRDG01001813.1, read as the reverse complement.
TCTATAACTAATAATCCACCTTGGGATCGCTATTCAGCATGTAACCCAAAAGTATTAAGTTGCAAGCAACAGATTATTGCAATAAGCAAAGTGCATAATGTAAGCAATGTAAATAACACAAGGAAATCACACCGCTGTTTTCTCCCTAGTGACAACAACACATCTCTCGTCTTAATCGTTTCTGTCAGCCCGAGCTCAGACAAGAGAGGCATGAACCCACTATCTAGCATAAATACTCCCTCATATAACACTAATAATTACTTGGCCATGGCATCCACTAGCATCAGAGAGCATGCAAGATAATAGATAAAACACAACATATAGATGAACAAAAGCAATGACTTCCACAATTAATCGGATCCATGCAAACACAATCATGTAGCAGTTATAGATAATATGATCTTGATCATGATAGGCAGCTCACAAGATCTAAACAATGGAGTACAAGGAGGAGAGACAACCATCTAGCTACTGCTATGGATCCGTAGTCCCGTGGTGGACTACTGAAAGGGATCGTATGGGCACCTAGAGGGGGGGGGGTGAATAGGTGCTACACCAAATTTTTAAATCTTTTTCAATTTTAGGCTTTAGCAAAAACGGTAAATTATCTAGACATGCATCTACGATGAATTTACCTATATGACAAGATGGCAATTACGATTAAACAAGTAGCACAACGTAAGAACAAGATAGATGGAAAGAGGTAACCGAAGGGAAGCACGCGGAGACAAGGATGTATTCCCGAGTTCCTCCTTGTTAAGGGAGTACGTCTCGTTGGAGGGGTGTGAGCTCGCCACAAAGGCCTACTCAACGCCACAAAGGCCTCACCCTATTCTCCGATGAACTTTGCCACAGAGGCTTGGTTCACCTTCCACTATTCGGAGTCCTTCAAGGCGGAATCCCGAGCCCTTACACGGTTCTTGGGGCACACACCCACAATTGAATTGGGGCTCCCAAATCAACAACACTGTCATAAATACAACAACAAATGAGCACAAGAATCTAGGGTAACACAAAGCTAACCCTAGAAACAAGAATCCTCGAGTGAACGAGGGGGAAATGAAAAACGGCTTGGTGAAGATGTAGATCCGGGTCTTCTCCTTCAATCCTCCGAAGATCAACGCGTTTGGACGGAGGAATTTGGAGATCTTGTGATTTTGAGCTCTCAGATATTAGGGTTCATAAATGCTGGATGAGCTGACTGGTCTGAGGTAGGTGGAGGGGTATTTATACCCCTCTGCAAATTATAGCCGTTGGGGATCACTTATGCCAGAGACTCCGGCCTAAGAGGGCTGGAGACTCCGGTGCAGGCCGGAGACTCCGGTCTCCTTCCGGGGTCCCTCCGGACTGGCACCAGAGGCTCCCCACACCTTGCACGCTTGATCGAAGGACCGGAGACTCCGGTCAGGGGGACCGGAGACTCCGGGGCAGCCGGATACTCCGCACCCGGGCGGAGACTTGTCGAGGACGCTGGGCTGGCCGGAGACTCCGGTCTTGCGGGCCGGACACTCCGGCCTCCCCGGAGACTCCGGGCTTCCTCCGGGCACCCTCCGGACCGACACCAGAGGCGCACCACACAAACTGGCGAAGGGCAGGAAAATCCAGGGGGCGGAGACTCCGGCCAGGAAATTCCTGCAACAAGGAAGCTTGGCCCTTTTCTTCACTTTTTGGTGAAAGATGCTAGGGGAAAAATATGTCAATAATCCTGCAACACTTAGCATCATATTAGATAATCATTAGTGTTGTTAACTAACACACAAAACTAATAGGGGTTAGGAAATGTTCTTTCAATCTCCCCCTTTTTGGTGTTAGATGACAACACTAGGATTTGCAAAACAAAAGGATCATATCATGTGACAAATAGCATCTCCCCCTAAATGTGTGCATATTAGACAAGTTACACATATGAGAGGAAACCCACATATAGGGGAGGATGCCACAAATAAATTAAGACATGATATATCAAATACTCAATCATTTGCAAACCAAATGAGACATGATATAGAGGGTTGATCTTTGAGTTAACAAGCATACCTTGGTGTGAGAATAAAAGATAATTCCAATGCACATCTCACATCACAAATAACTCAACCAATAGATAAAAATTGACACCACCATGTCTCAAACATAAAATCCACATCTCACACATAAAAGGTAGCAAATAGAGTTCAACACCAAGTTCAACACATAATAAAGGGACACAAATAATAAAGGGACACAAGCTCTCAAGGAATGATAAAAGCAAATGCTTGTGCCCGACCCATGCAAATCCCACGGATAGCCTACTAGAACCATTTCTCCCCCTTTGGCATCGAGACACCAAAAAGGAAGAAAGGCGATGCTAACGGTCCCCAAAGAGATCACTCGGAGTCCTCGTCGGTGCCGTCATCATCATCATCATCCTCCTCATATTGCGAGCCACTAGCCTCCTCATCTTCTTCAATCTCCCTTTGAGGCATTGGAGCCTTGCCGGTGTTACGCGAGGAAGAAGGCATATTGGAGGACACGTCCTCAAAATCAAAATCGGACCACGGGAATTGCCTTGCGTGCCAAGCATCATAGGGAATGGCCGGTTCACTACCGGAGGATTCATCATCATCAGATTCTCCCGTTGCCTTGCCAATGCGAGGGGGAGGAGGAGGTGGAGGAGTCTTGTCCCTCTTTTTCTCCAACTCCTTGAACAATTTATTTTGATTGGAGATGATTAGCTTCCTTTCCTTGTAACCTTCGTAGTGTTCCCGGTGTAGGCACACATTCATGCGAAGCACCATCTTTTCAAACCAACTAAGCTTCTTTATCCTCCTTTGCACATCATCTTTGCCCTTGCTAACCCATGAGGGAGGGTCGGCATTCTTACTCCTCCTACGAACGGGTGCCACATCTTCCTCCTCCTCTTCTTCACTTGATGCAAATGGGACACGAGAAGGACCACTAGAAGAGGATGGCTTGTCATGCTTGAGAATTTGGAGGGAGCCAGCCTTGTGAACGGTGAAGAGCTCACGATTGAGAGTTGGCACTTGATCAAGAATTAGCATCATCACATAAGGTGCATAAATAGGATTCTTCATCTCATGCACCGCCCAATGCAACTCGCATTTGATGAAATCCATCACATCAATCTCATAACCTTGACAATTGACTCCGGCTTGAAGCACCTCATAGGAATGAACAAGAAGGTTGACAAGCCCTCCACGAATTGCATCCACATTCCCGGCTTGGGGTGCAATATTGCTTCTAAACATGCGAAGGAGGATATTGAATGTGGGAAGAAGATCCTTGTTGGAGCCAACGGAGGACTTGTTGAGGTAGAGTGGTGTCATCTTGTTTTTATCATAATGGACCCCTTCCATGTGCATAATTCTTCCTTGGGAGGCTTCACCCGTGCGGAACACATATCCAAGCAATTCACCGAACCTTGTCATTGAGGACTCACACTTCATCGGCCCGGTCATCCAAGTCAACTTGACATCATCATCTTCTCCAAACTGAACGGTCGCAAAGAATTGGTGCACCAAATGGATGTCATAGTTTTGTGAAGCGTCATGAGGTGCTCCAAACCCAAGCTTACGAACAATCCACACGGCCTCTTGGAAATAAGGTTTGGTGCTAAGAGCGGAGAGGTTAAGCACCTTTTGCACACAAACGATGTTAGGGCCCGAGAGCTTGGCATATACCTCATTCATCACAATCTCTTGTTCCCTTCTCCAAAAATGAGGATTGTTGGAGTTTTGCGGCATATCAAAGAATGGCTGTGACCTCATAGCACGGAACTCAGATTTGTTCAACCCACTAAGGGTGGTCAAATTGTCAAATTTAGCTTTCTTGGCCCTCTCTCTAGCAAGGAATTCTTCTTCAGCTCTTCTCTGCGCAGCCTCTCTAGCAGCAGCACCCCTGTCACGCTGAACCAAGCGGCCATCCTCGGTCCGATCCAAATAAGCATGATTTCCCCTCTTTTCTTTTCTAGTCACCTTATTGGGGTTGTGAGTGATTTTCTTGAGTCGATGCGAGGGTCCTGTGAGCAAACAGATAGGGGGTAGCAGGGAGATGAGCATACATGTCCAGGGAAACAAAAGATGCATCAATTGGAGAATCAAAAGCACACAAACGTGATCTACACCGGAGATTCCGGCCTCAGGGGCCGGAGATTCCGGCCACACCGGAGTCTCCGGCCTGGGACAGACCGGAGTCTCCGGCCCTGAGACTGAGAATCTAGGGTTAGGTCACACTTCGGTGCTAAAGATGCTAGAAGTGATGCATTGAGATGAAAACGAGCCAGCAAGAGATTCTACACCATAGGGAGCAACACTACACACTCTATCCAAGATCTAGGAAGAAACCTAGAGAGGAAGAGAGGGAGGTACCGCTGCTCGACATGGTGGAGGTCTCCAATGGTGGGGAGGAGGTTCCCCAACATTGGAGAGGAAGAGGGGCCGGCTGGACGGCGGATTCCGGCGGAGGGGAGCGGCCGGAGGAGCTTCACCAAGTTGGGGGCGGCAGCAGGGGAGAGGAGAGAGTCGGGGGTGGAGAGGAGTTGTGAAAACAACCCCCACCCCAATCCCCTTTTTGATCCCCTGGAATCGCCGAGACCGGAGTCTCCGGCCTAAGCACACCGGAGTCTCCGGGGTGCCGGAGTCTCCGTGGCTTAGGGCGGAGATTCTGATCAGGCCGGAGTCTCCGGTGTTAGACATCGGAGTCTCCGGCCCCCACAACTCAGAGAAGCTAGTTTATGGTGGTGGACATGTATGTGGCAAGAGGAGCAAGTTTTGGGGCAAGGAGAGGCTTGGGATAGACAACACAAACTGGGATGGTACTTCACACTCAACTTGCAAAAGACAAAACAATAAGAGCCAAGATTGAGTGAGTTTCCCATAAGAACAAAAGATTTGCAAATAAAATCCAATAAAATCCCAAAAGAACCAACTCTTCACAAATGAAGAAGTCGGTGGCCTAGGCCACCATGTATGAGTTTATGGCATGGCACCGCGAAGATATATCTTGGGTCCATAACCAATACTCGTCATTTAAGCTCAAAATTCATGAAATGAAGATAGAGATAAATAAATTTTTGCTATAGGCATATTGGGGGGAGGGAGAGCCCAATTTATTAGGACAACACTCCCCCTAAATTCATGCCCACACCTAAACCAAGATAGAGGTTGAAGCTATAGGTGTGTATGCAAGATGGTCAAGCCAAGCTCCTCGAATCCACGATATTTAGCTCAATCCTCAAATAAGTGAATCTTGCTTCATCAAGTGGCTTCGTGAAAATATCCGCAAGTTGGTCCTTGGTTGGCACATATGCTAGCTCAATGTCTCCACGGGCAACATGATCTCGAATGAAATGATGACGAATCTCAATATGCTTGGTCCTTGAGTGTTGCACCGGGTTGTAGGCGATCTTGATAGCACTCTCATTGTCACACAAAAGAGGCACTTTGTCACAATTGACACCGTATTCCTTTAAAGTTTGCCTCATCCATAACAATTGAGTGCATGCACTAGCGGCGGCCACATACTCGGCTTCGGCGGTGGAGAGAGAAATACAATTTTGCTTCTTAGAAGACCAACTCACCAAGGACCTACCAAGGAATTGGCAAGCCCCGGAAGTTGATTTCCTATCATCTTGATCACCGGCCCAATCCGAATCCGTAAACCCACGAAGAGTGAAAGAGGAATCCCTTGGGTACCACAAACCAAACCTTGGGGTATGAACTAAATATCGTAGGATTCTCTTGACCGCCAACATGTGGCTTTCTTTAGGAGCCGCTTGATACCTTGCACACACACCTACACTCAACACAATATCGGATCTAGATGCACAAAGGTAAAGCAAAGAACCTATCATGGAGCGGTAAAGCTTTTGATCCACATCTATACCCTTTGGGTTAAGTTGTAGATGGCATTTGGTATCCATAGGTGTCTTCTTCTCCTTAGCATCGGCCATATTAAACCGCTTGAGTATGTCTTGAATATATTTTTCTTGGCTAATGAAAGTCCCTCCTCTAGATTTCTTGATCTCAAAACCAAGGAAGAACTTTAACTCGCCCATCATAGACATCTCAAACCTATCGGTCATAAGCTTTGAAAATTCATCATTAAAATCTTTGTTAGACGAGCCAAAAATAATATCATCAACATATAGTTGGCACACGAAAAGCTCCCCTTTAACCCTCTTAGTAAAAAGAGTAGGATTGATTTGCCCAACTTCAAATCCACGGTCTAACAATAACTCTCTAAGGTGCTCATACCACGCACGTGGTGCTTGTTTAAGTCCATAGAGCGCCTTATCAAGCTTGTAGACATGGTTAGGGAAGTTGGGGTCCTCGAACCCCGGGGGTTGCTTAACGAACACCAACTCCTTTAAGGGACCATTAAGAAAGGCACTTTTAACATCCATTTGTTGCAATTTAAAGTTATAACGGGATGCATAAGCAAGAAGGATACGGATGGACTCAAGGCGATCCACGAGAGCATAGGTTTCTCCAAAATCAATGCCTTCAACTTGAGAGTACCCTTGAGCCACCAATGTAGCCTTGTTCCTCACAACCATGCCATGCTCATCTTGCTTGTTCTTGAAAATCCACTTAGTGCCAATAACATTGCGGCACTCTTTAGGCTTCTCAACTAGCTTCCAAACCTTGTTGCGCTCGAAATTGTTGAGTTCTTCATGCATAGCTAGCAACCAATCCGGATCTTCAAGAGCTTCGGCCACTTTCTTCGGTTCAAACATGGCAATGTGAGCTTGATGGTCACTAAAGTTCACCAATTGCCTTCGGGTGGACACTTTGCCTCTCACATCACCAATCACCTTCTTAAGGAAATGTTCACGACGTGCCATGGTTCTTTCAACTCTAGCTCGACGACGGGCTTCGGTATCCTCATTGCATCTTGGAGGTATCACTTAATCATCTTGATCATTCGAGTCCCCGCCTTGACCGGTAAGCTGTCCTTGATCCCGAGAAAACATATCAGCATTGTTGGAAGAGGTGGAAGGACCAAGATCTTGAACTAAACTTTCTTCTGCAGGATGTAGACCGGAGTCTCCGGCCTGTGGCACCGGAATCTCCGGCCCCCCGGATTCTCCGGTCAAGATGGCCGGAGTCTCTGGCCTGGCGACAGAAGGCAGAAGAGGTTGTTGTTGAGGGTCTTGAGCTGGAATATGATTAGGTGCAGCAGTGACTCCAGTAGCAGTTGCTTGCAATTCTGATGAAGATGAAGGCTCCACTTGAGTAGAGCATTGTCCTTCTCGATCCACCACAAGGGGTTCCTCAATGGGGCGGAAAAATCCCACACCCATTCTTCTTATGGCTTCTTGAGTAATTTCATCATCTACATCGGAAACATGAAATTGCGCCACTTGGGAGCCGTTATTTTCCTCGAACACCACACTACAAGATTCTATGATACGCCGTGTGGCTTTATCATAGATTCTATAAGTGTGGGATTCGGCACCGTAACCAACAAATATACCCTCTAGAGATTTAGACTCGAATTTAGTTAAGCGACAACCTTTGATCAAATAGAAACACTTACAACCGAAGACACGGAAGTAGGAGATGTTAGGTTTGTTGCCGGTGAGGATTTCATAAGGAGTCTTGTTCAACCCTTTGCGGAAGTAGAGCCGGTTGGAGGAGTGACAAGCCGTGGAAATCGCCTCCGCCCAAAAGGTCAACGGAGTCTTAAACTCCGCTAACATGGACCTTGCTATATCCATAAGAGTCCGGTTCTTCCTCTCGGCTACACCATTTTGTTGAGGGGTATAGGTTGCGGAATATTGATGACGAATACCCTCTTCACTAAGAAACTCATTGAGGGTGTAGTTTTTGAACTCGGAGCCATTATCACTTCTAATTGCCAATATGGGGACATTGTGTTGACGTTGCATTTCAATGGAGAAGTCGATGAAGGTTTGTTGGGTCTCACTCTTCGACTTGAAGAAATAAACCCAAGTAAATCTTGAATAATCATCAACAATCACCAAGCAATACTTCTTCCCACCAAGACTAGCTTCGGGAACGGCACCAAAAAGATCCACATGGAGGAGCTCCAAGATCCTCTTGGATGAAATAATAGTCTTGGATGGATGGGGAGAATCATGCATCTTTCCTTCAACACAAGCCCTACAAACACGATCTTTGGCAAAAGAGACATCTTCTTTTAGTCCAAGAATGTGGCCACCCTTGTGGAGACTTTGCAAAGTTCTCATATTGACATGGGCTAGGCGGCGATGCCACAACCAACCCTTGTCGGCCTTTCCGAATAGGCACATCGAATTTGAAGTGGTTTCCCTCGAAAAGTCAACCACAAACAAATCATCCTCGACGTACCCAACGAAAGCGACCTTTAGAGTCTTGCTCCACAAGATTACCACAACATCAATATCAAAGAAGACGGCATAACCCATCTTATTAAGTGCATGAACGGAAAGTAAATTAAAACCAAGGTCTTTGACAAGCATGACATTCGCTAAGGTGATATCCTTAGCGACTACCACCTTGCCAAAGCCCAATACCTCGGATTTTGATCGATCTCCATAAGTGACGGTTGCATGATTCAGATTTGATCTCAACTCCGTCATCAACTCCTTGCTTCCGGTCATATGTTTTGTGCATCCACTATCAAGCACCCATTTTGACCCACCGGAAGCATAGTCCTACAAGAAATCATTGCTTGGATTTAGGTCCCCATTTTTCAATGGGTCCTCTTTTGTTAGCAACAAGGGTCTTAGGAACCCAAATAGAACGAGCAATGGGTACATTTCTAGGACCGACAAACTTAGCATAGACATCCCCATAATAATCAACAAAGATAATGTAGTGAGGGTTAGTCTTTCCCGCAAAGTCATCACTAATGGTTTTGCCCCTTGTGGCACCACCATTAGCAATGTTGACCTTCTTCTTTGCTTGAGGGATCCTCTTTGCTTGAGGAGCACTAGGAATGTTGGCCTTCTTAGTTTGTGGCGTCTTCTTTGTTTGAGGAGTTCTAGCATCCTTCATGAAGCTTTCCTTCTCCTTTTCTTCCTCCACAAACCCAAGACCAACTCTCCCCTTTTGTGAAGTGACAAAAGGTTTCTTACCTAGGGAGATGGCCTTTGCATGATCACAAGTAATAGAAGTGGAGGAACTAGGCATATCATTGTTAGGCGGTTGAGCTTGAAGTTGTTCATACGACTTGGTGAGGGTAGAGTGCTCACTCTCCAAAGCTTTGTAGGCCTTGGAGAGCTTCTCTAGCTCCTCGGTTAGTCTAGAATGACCAACACCAAGCTCGACCTTTTCTTTCTTACATGCTTTGTATTTAGCAATTGCATGGTCCCATTCTTTAATGAGTTTAGCAACAATAACATCATTAGTTTCTTCTATAGATTCAAGTTGTTGCTCTAAAGAAACTCTAAGCTCATGTTCTTCTTCTAGATTGTCTTTTAAAGATGGAATTTCCATAGCATCCTCTCTTTCAATCTTACCCTTGATCTCAAGCATTTCTTGAGCTTCACCATATTGACTCATAAGAGCCTCAACGTGCTTCTTTGTTTCACCTTGCATGTTAGTGATAAAATGATCGAAAGCAACAATCTCCTCTTTGATTTTAAGACTAGTAGCATCATCCATAGAACTTATAGCCTTAGGAGATGAGGGAGGTGATACCTCAGTAGTCTTGGCCATGAAGCATCTTGCGGAGGAGTTGGAGACATTCTCATTGGGGGGTTCAAATAGGGAAGGAGATGATGAAAAAGCAATAGCAATGGCGTTGGGTTCTTCTTCTCCGGATGAGTACTCTTCTTGAGCAAGCAACACAATCCTTGGAGGCTTCTTGTTGATAGCATTCTTCTTGAAGAAAGGTTTCCTATGGGCATCCTTAGACTTGTCCTTTCGAAAAAGCTTCCCTCCATGGTGTTCTCTATTCTCAAACGGACAATCGGCCACAAAGTGATATTTGTCTTGACAATTGTAGCAAGAACGAACCCTTTGTCCACCCTCCTTCCTTCCAACGGTCTTGTTGACAAAATCCCTTGCCTTGGACGGGCTCTTCCAAAAGACTTTGGAGGTGAGAGCCGAGTAATCCTTGAGAGTGTCTTCAAGCTCTTTGGGATCCCAATGTGACACATCTTCTTGAGTCTCATCATCATTGTCTTGTACCACAACTTTAGCCTTCAAAGCAAGTGAAGATCCTCTATGCATTCCAATGGCTCGGGCTCGAGCATCTTCGGCGTTCTTAGCAGCCACCTTGTATGCCGCCATCTCTTGCATGACCTCATTAGATGACATGAGGTGATAGTTGTGTCTTCCTTGGAGACTCTTCAAGTCGGTAGATTCAAACGGCCAAAGGGCACTCACATACTTCCTCTTTATCCAAGCATCATCCACATAGGTTGCACCAAGGGCTCGAAATTGAGTGGCAAGGGTCTTGAGCCTTCGATACATTTCTTCATGGTCTTCACCTTCTATCATGAAAAAGCCCTCGGCTTGGTTGGTCAAAGCTTCAAACCTATTCCTTTGCATGCTCTCATTACCAACAAACTCTTTAGTGAGAATATCCCACGCTTCTTTGGCGGTGGTGGCAAGCTCGATGAGAGACATGTGCTTTCCTCCCATGGCGGTGTGAATGATGTTGAGAGCCAAGTCATTGAGTTGAGAATCCACGGCTTCTCTTCTTGTCATGTTGTTTGGATCGACGGCCTTGAACCCAACTTCAATGATTCGCCATAGTTCACTAGAAGAGCCCTTGACATGAGATTTCATCATAAATTGCCAATTAGTAAAACAAGATGGATTAAACTTAGGTGGATCACCCCTATTGTTTATATGATAATGTGGCATAGGGAGGTCGGCCGAGTATGCGAATGGAACCGCATTGTACCCCGGCCTCCCACCATCAATTTTAGGAGGGGATTCATTAGTGCGTTGTTCGCCCTCCCCAACATGTGCGGCGGAAGCATTAGCCTCTAGGGATGATGTAGTGGGTGGCATGTTAGCCTTCATGAGTTCCCTCATCATAGCACGCAACTCCTCCATTTGAGTGTTCATGGATGATTTCAAGCTTGTTTCCAAACCCTTGAGATCATCCATGGTCACCGGAGGGGTGCTACCACCCGACACACCATCACCGTCACCCATACTCTCTTAGGCGGTTAAACCTAATTTAAGAGCCAAGGCTCTGATACCAATTGAAAGGGATCGTATGGGCACCTAGAGGGGGGGGTGAATAGGTGCTACACCAAATTTTTAAATCTTTTTCAATTTTAGGCTTTAGCAAAAACGGTAAATTATCTAGACATGCATCTACGATGAATTTACCTATATGACAAGATGGCAATTACGATTAAACAAGTAGCACAACGTAAGAACAAGATAGATGGAAAGAGGTAACCGAAGGGAAGCACGCGGAGACAAGGATGTATTCCCGAGTTCCTCCTTGTTAAGGGAGTACGTCTCGTTGGAGGGGTGTGAGCTCGCCACAAAGGCCTACTCAACGCCAAAAAGGCATCACCCTATTCTCCGATGAACTTTGCCACAGAGGCTTGGTTCACCTTCCACTATTCGGAGTCCTTCAAGGCGGAATCCGGAGCCCTTACACGGTTCTTGGGGCACACACCCACAACTGAATTGGGGGCTCCCAAATCAATAACACTGTCACAAATACAACAACAAATGAGCACAAGAATCTAGGGTAACACAAAGCTAACCCTAGAAACAAGAATCCTCGAGTGAACGAGGGGGAAATGAAAAACGGCTTGGTGAAGATGTAGATCCGGGTCTTCTCCTTCAATCCTCCGAAGATCAACGCGTTTGGACGGAGGAATTTGGAGATCTTGTGATTTTGAGCTCTCAGATATTAGGGTTCATAAATGCTGGACGAGCTGACTGGTCTGAGGTAGGTGGAGGGGTATTTATACCCCTCTGCAAATTATAGCCGTTGGGGATCACTTATGCCAGAGACTCCGGCCTAAGAGGGCCGAAGACTCCGGTGCAGGCCGGAGACTCCGGTCTCCTTCCGGGGTCCCTCCGGACTGGCACCAGAGGCTCCCCACACCTTGCACGCTTGATCGAAGGACCGGAGACTCCGGTCAGGGGGACCGGAGACTCCGGGGCAGCCGGATACTCCGCACCCGGGCGGAGACTTATCGAGGATGCTGGGCTGGCCGGAGACTCCGGTCTTGCGGGCCGGACACTCCGGCCTCCCCGGAGACTCCGGGCTTCCTCCGGGCACCCTCCGGACCGACACCAGAGGCGCACCACACAAACTGGCGAAGGGCAGGAAAATCCAGGGGGCGGAGACTCCGGCCTGGCAGGCCGGAGACTCCGGCCAGGAAATTCCTGCAACAAGGAAACTTGGCCCTTTTCTTCACTTTTTGGTGAAAGATGCTAGGGGAAAAATATGTCAATAATCCTGCAACACTTAGCATCATATTAGATAATCATTAGTGTTGTTAACTAACACACAAAACTAATAGGGGTTAGGAAATGTTCTTTCAACTACGCACGCATCACTCCGAAGGCAGGCATGGTGGTGTAGATGCCTCCGGTGTCGATTCTCCTCTCCGGCAGGGTGCCGGCAAGAGCTGCAGAACCCTCCCATACTAGGGTTGGAGATGGCAGCGGCCTCGAACGTCTTCTGGGAAATATGATCGGGTGCTTGGGGTTTTTGCGTCGAGGGAGAATTTATAGACGAAGAGGCGATGCGAGGAGGTGGGCCACCCGTCCAGGTGGCACCCCGGCGCGGCCTAGGGGGGGGGGGGCGGCCAGGTGGCATCTGGAGCCCCTGGGGCTCCCCTCCGGGCGTCCTTCGGGTTCCGTCTTTGTTTCATATAGGAAATAATTCCTGTAAATTATCAACGCAATCTGAGAAACTTCCCAGAACAACTTTTCTGAGACAAAAAGATAGCAAAAAACATGAACTGGCACTGGGCATCTTGTTAATAGGTTAGTTCCATAAATCATGCCAAAATGATATAAAAACATTATAAAAACATGTGGCACTGATATATAATCAAGCATGGAACATCAAAAATTATAGATACGTCGGAGACGTATCAGCATCGCCAAGCTTAATTCCTGCTCGTCCTCGAGTAGGTAAGTGATAATAGAATAATTTTTGAAGTGACATGCTACCAACACAATCTTGATCATGTAATCATGTAAAGCATATGAACTGAATGCATTGATCCAAAACAAAGGTTCATTGAATGAAACAAACAATGATTAACTAGGTGTAACATATAAGCAAGAACTTACTAGAAAAGAGTACCTTGGAGATTTAAAAATATAACACTTGACAATGATTGATATCTCATAAAGCAATATTAGTTCAACAAAGGAGTTTGGCCAACACAAAGGAAGATTTAAGTTTTCAGTATAAAGCTTCAACTTGCAACTTGTTTATCTCAAGATAAAGTCAATACAAAGTTTTCACAGTTAAACACAAAGATAACATGAAGTAAAACATGAACCAAAGTTGATACCAAGTGATTGCTTGAGGGGGTTAAGAAGGAAGAGGAAGACTGACTCAACATAAAAGTAAAAGAAAGGCCCTTCGCAGAGGGAAGCAGGGATTAGTCATGTGCTCGAGCTTTTTATTATTTTTTTGATTTTTTTGACAGAACTAAAACAGTTTTGAGATATGCATGCTTTCGTCAACAACTTCACAGTAGAGAAGCTAGCTAGTCCCCCACTTCAAGCAAGACTTTTAGACTTGTGAGAGCGGCTTGTTTTAGAGGAACGAGTACGTTCCTCTTTCTCCTTTGTTTCACCACTAACCAATGTTGAGCTGATTTATCATATTTTCATTGTGCGGAGGAGAATGGTGAGTTATATTTATATTTTGCTTAAGCCGCTCTCGGGTTGATTCAAGTGAGGACGTAAACCATCAACACCGGGTAAAAGGGGGGAAATGACCTTTCTTGTCACAGGTTATATCTAGCTTCTCACTGCTTCCTCATGAGCTTAAAAACATGGGCACAAAAAGGAGAATTTTGAAAGTTTAAAGATAGCACATGAAAATTTTACTTGGAGTGGCAGGGAAATGCCACATGTAGGTAGGTATGATGGACACAGATGGCAAAGATATTTGCCTCAGGGAGTTGGATGCACGAGAAGTATTCCCTCTCAGTACGGAATTTTGGGCTTAGCAGGATATCAAGCAAACACATAGCATCAACTTGGCTCAATGAATGACTACATATATACATCATGCATAACCACTGGACTTCACACCGTCTACCTTGTTAGCCAAACCAACTCTTTGCAAAAAGAATATCTAGACTTTGAGAGCTACCAAGCATGACAAGCACCACAATTTTAAAGCTTTACAATAGTTCTTTACTAATCTATTCTTACTAGATGATCCACAAGTTTAATCATAAATATACTTCATATCTCTAAACAATTGACAAGTATCAAAGATTCAAGACAATGATCTACAAGATTAAGCAGCACTTTTTACACTTCCTACATGATAATTTCCACTTACCCAAACACCAATCAACTTATTTGAAACAAAACTAAAAGGGTGAAGCAACAAGAGAAATACTTCCTAACTACAAAAGCTAACAACTCTGAACAAGAGATGCTTGAAAACAAGAGCTGAAGAAAAATAACAAAGGCTAAACACTCAACACATATAAGTGAAGCACAGGAGTGTATAATGAAAAAGCGGAGCGTGTCTCTCTCCCAAACAAGCATGCAAGGATCCAAATTATTGCAAAGACCAGAGAACTAAACACAAAAAAACTAAAAGTAAAAACAAACTGACGCTCCAAAAACAGAACATAATGTGTAAAGGAATAAAATAATAGTACCATAAGAGAAACCGATGATTGTTGATGAAGAAGGGGATGCCTTGGGCATCTCCAAGATTAGATGCTTGTGACTTATTGAATATTTCAGAGGAGGGTCCATGGGGAGCCTCCCCAAGCTTAGTCTTTTATCCCTTCTTGATCTTCCTTCATCACCTCGCACTTGGATACTTGAAAACTTCCTTCACGCAAAACCTATAGCAACTTCATTAGAGGGGTTAGTCCACAAAAACAATATCTTCCTTCAGTTCCAAAGCACATATCATGAACTTATTTTTTTACAACATTATCTACTGTCACAAAGGTCTAAGTAAAGCTCCAGCTTTGTAAAAGAACTTCACTTTGCTCGTGAAAGAAGCAATGCAAAACTAAGGACAGAATCTGTCAAAAACAGAACATACTGTAAAGATGAATTTTTTCGGGACATTTCTGGACCTCAAATCAGAAAACTTAAAGCTATAGAAAGGTATACAAAACCCTGATGCTTGCTGTCAAAAAATTTCAGCCACAGATGACGTTATGTGATTGTTTGGATTTTCGAACAATGAAGAAAAGAAATCTGTTTCTGGACAGCAAACTCACCGATTAGTCATCCTCTATTTTGGCACAAAAAACCAAAACAAAAAGATACAAGGGAGTTGTTACAGAAGTAACACCACCCAAAACTCAAAGAAACCAAAAACAAACAGAAGGTAAAATAAAATGAGTTGCCTCCCATAAGCGTTTTTCTTTAACGCCTTTTAGCTAGGCAAAAACGGCAAATTCAAGTTTTATCAAATTCCAGATCAAAATCATCAAGGACATCTTCAGAGGTAGAACTAGCATCACTAAGGGAATTTCTTGTTGATCCCTTAATTCCATCATTCTCAAAAACAGGATTTAAACTTTTAGTTTCTCCTATATTTAGCTCATTGGGGAGCTTTTCAATGATAACAGGAAAACTAGGCTTGTTTATTTTACTCGGTTTCAATTCAAAAACCTTGGGGACATAAGTAAACTTGGGTCCCCTTCCTGCTGGAACTTCCTTCTTTTTAATTTTGAGAGATGAAAAAGTTGTGCCTACAGTATCCATAATTTCTTCCAATTTGCTAATTCTTACATTTTGATCATCCTTGCCTTTATTGGTCTCAAGACTATTAATCCTTCTATTTATATGTTTTAAGGATCCCTCAATCTTGCTACTACTATGAAGTAGTTTTTTATCTATTTTAGTTGTCCAATTCATACTTGGCAAATTTTTCTCTAGGAAGTCTAGTCTTCCCATAACATGTTCCATTGTTACGTCAGTTTTAGGTTCATTAATACGTCAGTTTTAGTTTCAATGATGTTGCAATCCTCAACTGAGGGAGTGCCTAAGAAGTTTCCTCCTGTTAAAGTGTCTAGGACATACCTATACCAATTTGTGATTCCAACATAAAAATTTCCGAGAAGAATAATATCTGAATATTTCTTTGTGGAACGGTGTTGAGAATCACTAATTCTATACCAAGCATCTTTTAAACTCCCCCCTTTGCTTAAAAGTACGAACTTCAACTTCAGGAGATGGAGAAAAGGGGGTGGAACTAGCCATGATAACAAGGTGAAACCGATTTAAACAAGGTGCTGGAATTTTTAAATTTTTTGTGTTTTTCAGTTTTAGAGCAAACAAAAGGCAAAACAAGACTAACAAAAAATATACTAAGCAAGACAATAACAAAGTAAAGTGAAAGGATGTGTGAAACTCCCCTAGCTGAAGCTTCCAAGTCTCCGGCAATGGCGCCAGAAAAAGAGCTTGATGACATGGATCACACGTTTGTTGGGAGACCCCAAGAGGAAGGTATGATGCAGCAAAGCAGCAGTTTCCCTTGATTACAAAACTAAGGTTGTCAGATCCAGTAGGACTTGGAGAAGGCTTAGCGAGGTGTCAATCTACTCTGACGCTTGTAGATTAACGCGGACCTGCACACAATCATAATCAAGTACTTTGCCCCAATGAAACAGAGAGGTTGTCAATCTCTCCGGCTTCCTGAACAGAAAGGATTAAATGTGTGGATGTAAAATATGATGAGAGTGAAATATGACCAGCAAGAAAATGATGATGAAAAGCTATTAAAACGGTTGTAAGCAATGTAGGAAAATAGGACCGGGATCCACAGTTCACTAGAGGTGTCTCTCCAAAAGATATACATGATGGGTAAACAAATTATAGCATGGCAATTGACAGAATTATGGGCGCACAACAAGGCTATCATAAAACAATATAGTTCACCGTTTCATCTAATATGGGCATTACGTCAAAATACATAGACCGTCTTCCAACTGCATCTATGACTAATAATCCACCTTGGGATCGCTATCCAGCATGTCACCTAAAAGTATTAAGTTGCAAGCAACAGATCATTGCAATAAGCAAAGTGCATAATGTAAGCAATGTAAATAACACAAGGAAATCACACCGCTGTTTTCTCCCTAGTGGCAACACCACATCTCTCGTCTAAATCGTTTCTGTTAGCCCGAGCTCAGACAAGAGAGGCATAAACCCACTATCTAGCATAAATACTCTCTCATACAACACTAATAATTACTTGGCCAAAGCATCCACTAGCATCGGAGAGCATGCAAGATCATAGATAAAACACAACATATAGATGAACAAAAGCAATGACTTCCACAATTCATCGGATCCATGCAAACACAATCATGTAGCAGTTATAGATAATATGATCTTGATTATGATAGGCAACTCACAAGATCTAAACAATGGAGTATAAGGAGGAGAGACAACCATCTAGCTACTGCTATGGATCCGTAGTCCCGTGATGGACTACTCACGCATCACTCTGAAGGCAAGCATGGTGGTGTAGATGCCTCCTGTGTCGGTTCCCCTGTCCGACAGGGTGCCGGGAAGAGCTGCAAAACCCTCCCGAACTAGGGTTGGAGATGGCGGCGGCCTCGGACGTCTTCTGAGAAATATGATCAGGTGCTTAGGGTTTTTGCATTGAGGGAGAATTTATAGGCGAAGAGGTGACACGAGGAGGTGGGCCACCCGTCCAGGTGGCACCCCGGCACGGCCTACGGGGGGGGGGGGGCACGGCCAGGTGGTGTCTGGACCTTCGGGCATCCTTCGGGTTCCGTCTTTGTTTCATATAGGAAGTAATTCCTGTAAATTATCAGCGTAATCCGAGAAACTTCCCAGGACAACTTTTCTGAAACAAAACGACAGCAGAAAACAGGAACTGGCACTAGGAATCTTGTTAATAGGTTAGTTCCATAAATCATGCCAAAATGATATAAAAGCATTATAAAAACATGTGGCACTGATATATAATCAATCATGGAACATAAAAAATTATAGATACGTCGGAGACGTATCACTGCCGCTTTGAGCCGACATGAGGGAGGAGGTCGGCCCTGTGTATAGTAGTAGTGTTTGTAGGTTTACTATTTTCGTTGACTTGGTCCTGTATGGCGTATGGCGCTATGCCGTGGGAGATATGGTCACCGACGCGCTGGAGCCGTGTTCGATGGCCAGCGATGGTGCTGCTTGTTGCTGTATTAAAATAAGTTGGGTGGTGCCCCAAGCGAAGGCGGAATTGTAGCTAGTAGCAGTTTTCCCTCGTTTAACGAACCGAGGTTTATCGAACCAGTAGGACTTTGAAATCAACAACGAGGTGAATGTTGAAGATCTCTGGCGCTTGACCTTCAATAGACGTGGACCTACACACACTCAACCAAAATACTTTGCCCCCAACGGCGGAAAGGTTGTCAATCTTTCCGGTCTCGCAGAAAACCAAGCGGTTAATTGTATGATGAAATAGATGAAATATGAAAAGTGACCAGAGGAGTAATGATGATTAAAAGCAAGTAAATGAGGTTGTAAAAAATGTAAAAAGATGGACCGGGGGCCATGGGTTCACTAGTGGAGTCTCTCAAGTTAATAAAATATGCATGTGATGGGTGAACGAATTACAGCTAGGCAATTGACAAGATCATGACACAAACCCAATTTAGCTATGACAAAAAAGACATGATAATATTTATGGAGGCATCACGACAAGGAACAAAGATCATTGAGTCCAACTGCGTCTTTGTCTAAAAAGTCCACCGTGGGATCGCTATCCAGCCTGTCACCAAACGATATTAAGTTGCAAGCAATAGACAATTACATTAAGTAAAGTGCATAAAGTAAGCAATACTAATATCAAAAGAGACATTAACACCGCTATTTTACCCTTAGTAGAAACATCACACCCTCGCCCTTAGACGTTTCTGTCACTCGTGCCCAGGAACAAAAGGGGGCATGAACCCACTATCTAGCATAAATACCCTCTCTTGGAGATACACACAATCACTTGGCCAAAGTAACTATGCACATCGGAGAGCATGCAAGAACATAAATTACTCATATAAGAATCATGCACAATCTGAACATAACTTCATAATCCATCGGATCCCAGCAAACACATCACATAGCATTACAATAATCGATCTTGATCATGTTAGGCAGCTCACAAGATCATAAGACATAAAGCACAAGAGAGAGACTACCAACTAGCTACTTCCATGGACCCGTAATCCAAGGTGAGACTACTCACAAATCATCCCGGAGGAAGGCATGACGATGAAGAGCCCTCCGGGATCGATCTCCCCTCCAGCGGAGTGCCGGGATCAGCTTCAGATTGGACCCCGAACTAGGGTTTTCGGTGACGGCGCGTCGGGGTCGAGTTTCTGGAAAATAATGGCCGCCTCGACGTTTTTAGGGTAAAAGGCAATTTATAAGCGTCGGAGGGGGCCGAGGTGAGGTCCCACGGGCAGGGGCGGGCCCCACCCGCGGGTGACCTCCAGGCCGCGGCAGGGGGGCGCCTCCGCCCTGTGGGCCTCCCCTCCGGCTCTCCTTCGGACAGGTACTTCGTCGTGGCAAATAAAAATTCCCCGTAAATTTTCGTCCAATTCCGAGAATATTTGCAGAAGTAAATTCTGAAACAAAAGGATAGCAAAAACAGGGAACTGGCACTTGGCATCTTGTTAATAGGTTAGTCCGACAAAATGCATAAAAATGATATAAATGACAGTAAAAACATGTGACAATATCACAAAACTAGCGTGGATCACTCAAAAATTATAGATACGTTTGAGACGTATCACTGCTTCTTGTTGCAATGCTCCGGAGGCCGGAGCTAGAGACGGAAGTTGCTGCTGCTGCGCTCCCTCTCCTAAATAAGCTCGGTGGTGCTCAACTGCATCAACATCCGGGATCCTTTCGCCACTGTAGATGCCCTCTTGGAGAGGGGATTGAAGATGGTGGCGAGTCCTAGGATCTTGTTACGCTGCCGCCACGGGAAGGTGGACTTGGCGCGACGGCGCAAGCTCTAGGAGCTGCTCAAGATGGCGGAGATCCCCAACTCCGACGAAGTTGCGCTGGAGTTACTTCGGGCCAGAGTGGCCACTCCGCGCTCGGATTCTTCGTTTCTCCGAGCTTCTTCTTCCTTAACTAGAAGATTTCCATCGATCTCGGCGCGGGAGTCAATGACGGTGGTGCCCCAAGTGGTGACGTCCCCGGCGGTGCTGCTGCTGCACGTGCCTGGAGATCAAGAGTTTATGGCGGCCATAGTCTAGGACTCGATTGCTTTTCCTGTAATCTTTCCAGGGTCTTGTTTGTAACTTTTGAGGGTCTAGTTGTTATTTCTACTTTCTGTAAGGTCCTCTATGTAACTGTGCCGCAAATTTAATGCAGTTCTAGGCCCTTAGGGGCCAATCCCTGTTAAAAAAAAGGTCCACGTTTTTATTTTGTGTAGCTCGGAATACATAGTATTTGAAGTTAATTTTTTACATGTTTGTGAAATTCATCGTTGGGTACATTCGGGATTTTTTTTTTGAAAAAAGTTAAAATTCGTATAATATCAGATCACTGCAGCTCGGAAGATCGAAATGTCCGGAACAAATTAAGCTACAGTTGCAGGCACCAGCTCCCCAAATTTCTCTTACACCGAAAAATAAAAATCGATGTACCTTTACTATTAAAGGAGAAGGCGTGGTGCCTGGTCTCACACTTCTAACAATTTACATACCAATTGCCACCGTAAGGCCTCCCCCATTTTCTCCTCACCATGTACACACTACACACACAAGTAACAAACATTATCCATCTCAACTAACCCGAATCGATCCATGCGATCCCTCAAAAAAAAATCCATGAATTAATCCATGCGAGGAAATAGGTAACAACCTCTTCATGTACGTGAACCAATCAAAACAACTTCCATCATATTCTCAACCACTAACAAAATCCAGGAGATAAGATAACTGAAAACGGGATCATATCTATCGTATTCAATCAGATAGAGCAATAAAATGGGGAGGTTAAACCGTTTGTGACAGCACGTGTCGCTAAGCTCTACCTACTGCATGTGGCTACAACAGTTAGATTGGAAGGGGAGACAACTCAGAACACACACGCAGGGCAGCGATGACATGCACACGAAGGAGGCCAGACGCCATCGCCTGGAGCATATCTACCTGACGGACATCATCTAGGGCACAATGGAGAGAAGAGCTTGGAATCCTGGAGAGCCCATGTCCTAGCACCTGTAGCAATAGAGCACACATGCACCTGGCCACCACCACACACCGAGTTTTTTTTAAATATTATTATTTTTAATAGAAATTCGAAATATAACACGTGGAATCAAAATATTCCGAAAATATAGCACCGTCGGCCCGCTGCCGGCCGAAACTTTCCTTTCGGCAAACGGGCGGCCGAAACACTCCCGTCGTCTTCTGGTTTGCCGACCTGCATGTGGTCTGGCGCAGCGGCAGTCTGGGACCCACCGTTTCGGCCCACGGATGGCCGAATCACTCCTTTCGGCGTGCGGGCTGCCGAAACACTCGTGGATGAGATCGACACCCGGTTTCTTTCCTTCTTCTTCCTCCAGTCACCCGACCTCTCTCTTTCCTCTCCACGAAAAACTCCAGCCCCTACCCATTTGATCTACGAAAATAGCCAATAAACTCCACATATTATTGCAAAAATCAATAGAGAAGGCAAGGGGCATCTCGGATCTGTCAATGGTGTAGTTTTTGAAGGTGGTTTTGATTGGGTGGTGGAGCAATGGTGGGGAACAATGGCGGGCAGTGGTGGTGTGTGGTGTTCGTTGGTAGCAGGAGTTGACGTGCTGGGGTATTTTGACTGCAGGAACGGCGGATATTGCACAAGGGTAAACCCTAATCTTGTAGTTATTTTTTGTTTCGTGTCTATAAGATTTATTAGGTGGAGGTCGTGTTAAGATTTATTAGCTATATAGTATTTGATTATGCAATATATTTGTTTAGGTGGACGTCATGTCCGAAGTTGTCAGTATTGTGGTTTACTATGGTTATGGTACTGTGCGGACAAATGAATATGGTGTTGATCTCAGTGAATTCCAAAATGTTGAGATTCCGTTGACCGAGCCCGGTAAAGCTAGAATTAGCGCGGTTCAGCACTATTTGACGATGAATTTTGGATTTGATCCTAGTTTGTGGACGGTTAGCATTCAGTCGTTATGGTCAAAATCTCGTACAAATATTTGTTGGGAGTTGATACCGCTAGATCGGACACAGGCCTGGGTGAATTGGCTAGCATCATGCAAACGCCGAGGTACGAAACCTATCGTCCTCGTGTTGTTTGTGCCGAAGCAGAATCATATGGCACAAGGTGGCGTTGGCTATGAAACTGGTCAAAATAGTCAGGCAACTGGGTCAGAACCTGTTGATCTGTCTGAATTTATGTCTCAGTCGGCTGGAGCTCCCGAAAGTGGTGAGGGTCCTGAAAGTGGCGAGGCTGACGGGGATGAGCATTGGGATGCGGATGAGGAGGCGGGCATAGGAAGTATGCAGCAAGAGATGGAGAACGAAGACGAGGATGGGTTGATGGCAGATCTTAATTCTGATGAAAAAGATAATGCAGAAGATGACGAAGATAATGATGAGGATGTGCCTATTCCTAATTCCTGGAATGAGGACATGTCGACCGTCATGACTGTGAATACTGGGCAGGAATCGGCATGGGAGTATCACATGAATAATATTGAAGTAGGTGCTCAGTATACCTCGAAGCAGCAACTAAGGGACGCCGTGACACGGTGGGCATTGTCGACACAAAAGATTTACCGAACTGATGTGTCTGAAATTTCTGACACTGAGTTGTGTTGAAATTGGCTGTCCTGGAAGGGTGCATGGATACGTTCCGAAGTATGACGTGAATTGGGTCGTCTCGGACGTCGTGGCTCACACATGTATCAGAGAGAACATGTTGAAAGAACATCCAAACCTAACTTCCACTCTCATTGCACGTCTCTTATTCAGTGAGATTGTGAAGACGAAAGATTTTCCAGCCAAAAATATCCAGAACACAGAAAGGCTAGATGGTCCTACGATATTTCATACGGGAAGGCTTGGAGAGCTAAGCAGACGGCTTTAGAGGAGAGGTTTGGGACCTTTTTGGACTCGTATGACAACGTCGTCCGTCTTCTCCGCACATTGCAGCATAGAAATCCTGGCACTTATGTGGACGTCCAGCACCGCTATATGGATACGGCTCCTGGATATAAGGTTTTGCATAGGGTATTTTTCGCATTCTCTATTTGCATCCAAGCTTTCAACCATTGTCGTCCGGTGCTGTGTGTGGATGGAACATTTCTCACAGGAAAATACAAGGGGCAGATCCTTACCGCAATAGGTGTGGATGGGAACAATCAGATCATCCCAATTGCTATGGCCTTTGTTGTGGGTGAGAACTATGAGAGTTGGTTATGGTTCTTCAGGCAAATAAAAATAGCTATTGTGCAGGATCGGCCCAATGTTTGCATTCTGCATGACAGACATCCTGGTATGTTAAAGGCTATTAAGGCACTTCAACACCCTTCCATTGACGAAGCAACGCCATGGACTGATTTGCAGAGCCGCTGGTGTATGCGCCATCTTGGCGCTAATTTTTACTCACAGTTTAAGAGTAAGCGTCTGATGGACCTATTTAAAAGACTTTGCAATCAGAACCAGCAGAGGAAGTATCAATTTATATGGGATAGGCTGAATGAATTCACGAGGAAGCAAGTGAGGGAGAGGAAAGCCGCGCGGGCACAAGCTGTAGCTACACAGGTGGCTGCAATAATGGGAGAAGATGAAGAACCCGTAGGTTTGTGTGACCTTCATGGAATTGACCCACCCGGAACGAAGAGAAAAAAGGGAACCAAGATAAGAAATTTTGAAGATTGGATAGAGAAAGAGCCCCCCTATGAAGAGCTAGGTACGGCATCATGACAACCAACCTTGCTGAGATTTATAATTTCGTCCTTAGAGGGAATAGAAGTCTGCCATTAACAGCGCTAGTGGAGGGGGTGCTGCATGGAACAATGACATATTTTAGAGAGAGACGGCTAGAAGCCATCAAACATATTGAGGATTTTCCGAATACACCTTACTGCAGAAAGATAAAGAGGTACATGGACAAGAAGATCGAAAAAGCACGGCTGCACACAGTCGTGAGAATTGGTAATGAAAAAGCGAGGTTTGAAGTACATTTACCAACTGGAAGATTTGGCGCTGCTAATGAGCTGCTAACACAGGAGGTTAGGATTGGTAATGAAGAACATCCAACATGTGACTGCACATGCAACAAACCAAGACTATATCATCTGCCTTGCTCACATGTGTTGGCTGTATGTGCTCAGATGGGACTGAACCCACGGGGTTTTGTGTCACCCTATTACAGGAAGGAGGAAGTGCTTCATACTTGGACGGGGGAGATGACTGGTTTTAGAGTTATTGGTAACTTCAACAAGGTAAACCCGGCGGATAGGGAGTACGTTCCAGACCCTTCTCTAATGAGGGTAAGTAGAGGAAGACGCCAGTCGCGTCGCATCCGCAATAATATGGATGAGTCTGAAGCTGGTGGGTGTACTCGAATATGTTTGCTTTGTAATGAAAAGGGGCACAAGGAAAAATATTGTCCCAAATATCCTGGACAAGGCAGCCGAGGACGTGGACAAGGCAGCCGAGTACGTGGAGGAAGGCAAGGGGCGTAGTGATGTACGCCAATAAATATCGACTATGTTTTAATTTGTAATATGTGTCGACTATGTTATAATTTGTAATACTATATTTTAATTTGTAATATGTGTCGACTATGTTATAATTTGTAAAACTATATTTTAATTCGTAATATGTATGGACTATGTTATAATTTGTAAGATTATATTTAATTCGTAATATGTATGGACTATGTTATAATTTGTAATATTTGTTGACTATGTTTTAATTTGTAATATGTACAGATGGCTGCATATCCATTGCTTAGTCAGGCGATCGATGCAAAACACCGTGCTAGGATATGGGAGGAAGGTGGGCAACCATGTGTGTTGCGCACACGCACACCAGCGTCTAACTGGATGATACACCCTCAATGGATTGATAGGTACGTATCGTCAATATATTTGTAAAATGTTTACATATTGTAAAATTAATTGTTAATTTTTGCAGGCTTACTTGGTGTGGACTTTTGCCGATGGCACGACTAATTGAGTCCACACAGGCCGAGTGGGTACAGGTCCTACCAGATGATGTCGGTGGTGCTGACCATGATATGTACCAGGGAAAATCTAAATGTGTATTACAGGACAAATCGCTCAGTTGTTTAGTGGACAGATGGAGGCTTGAGACCCACACCTTTCACTTCCCCTGCGGAGAGATGGCTCCTACTCTACAGGATGTGTCATATTTGTTAGGTCTCCCTTTGTCAGGCACGGCCATTGGTCCTTTGGAGGCTTCAGAATATTGGCGTGACGAGATGCAGGCACGATTTGCCGCTGCGCTACCAGGAGTTCCGCAATTACCAGACCACACACACGGACCTCGTGTTTCTTGGTTGGCCCAGTTCGAGGTAATTTTATTTGTACAACATTTTTAATCTTTCCATTAATAATTATTGTATACTTATTAATTTGTCCGTGCTATGCAGATTCGTAATTTGGGATATCCTGCTGCCGTTATGGATGCGCCGCTTATTACTAGATATCTGGAGTCATACATACTTTGGATGTTCGGTAAGTGGATGTTCACTGAGACTCACGTCGACACTATTAGTGCGCGCTATATATCTCTTGCCCGCGAGATAGCCGATGCACATACACCAGCAGATATAGTGCCCAGGAGTTTTGGTTCGGCTGTGTTAGCTGCTACTTACAGACCTTTGTGCAATGTTTGCACGAAGAATAAGCCGTCATCTTCGTTGCTTGGCTGTCCACTACTCTTACACCTATGGTCGTGGGAGAGGTTCAATATTAGTAGACCGGACGTCGACGCTCAGAGACCTTGGGATTACAGACTCATTGATCCAAATGTGGTCGACTTGCCTACTGTTGGCAGCGTGTGGACACGTAGAGAGGTAAATTTTGCACCGCCATACTTAGTTTACTTATGCATCATTTCTTATTTCATCCAACTAATTAATTGTGTTGAAATTGTAGAGACGGTACGTGCAAGATCAAGTGAGGAATTGCTACCCATCATTCACTATGCAGTTTGATCAGTTGCGCGAGGAACAG
Source organism: Puccinellia tenuiflora (assembly GCA_012064385.1). Lineage (NCBI taxonomy): Eukaryota > Viridiplantae > Streptophyta > Magnoliopsida > Poales > Poaceae > Puccinellia > Puccinellia tenuiflora. The sequence goes on along the minus strand of QRDG01001813.1, from coordinate 108,563 downwards.
GTGATATGGGAGCCATATGATAACCAGAGTATCGTTGCGAGATACCCCTTCGGCATATCTCAGCTATGCAGAAGAGATCAGCTATACTGGTTGACTCAGGCTCATATTATTTTTTATGTCATGGTGGAGGAGATGTCCCAGCAGAGGGTGATGAGACAGTTTGGACGACGACAATTACCGAACCCTCCCGTCAGACAGCCACGCCTACGACCGGAAATCCACCGGTAAGTTAATTTTCAGTCTATTAGTTCTATTCAGCCTATAATTATATCTAATATGAATAAAACTGTCTAATCAGTCTATTTGTAATAATTAATTTTCTAATATTAATTTTCAGACTTGGCCGCCAAGGAGGCGAAAGACCTTTGGTCATCTGGCTCCAGACCCTACAGCCATTCATAAACGAATGGGCGACTGCGACGACTACACTATGGCAGGCTGATGACCCCTTTCAACAGGAGGATTTTGACGAATATCTTCGAAGGTATCGACAGTCTACACGACTGCGATTGTTGCAGACGACTCAGCCTTCTCAGATGCAGCCCCTTCTATTACGGACATGTACCCATTGGAGACTATTGCGGGTTTTAGAAACTACGCGGTTAGTACTATATTATTCATTACATATGTATGGTTTTTTGATTGATCGTACATAACATCTTCTTTTCCAATTACAGTCTGAGTTGGTAGCCGACATTCAGAGGGATGTAGCTGGGTTCACGCCGCAGCCACAACATGCATCTTGGTTCAGGCGTCTCGAGGATAAGCTGTGAGGTGTGTACAATGTTCTTATTTGCAGCCGCTATACAGACGTTGTGCCCCGTCATGGAGCTCCGCGTCCACATCTCATACGACAGGAGACTGCTCGTTCATCACATACTAGACTGCTTATACCACAACAGACTCCCCGTCCACCACCTACTGGACAGCCTGGTAGTTCGTCGCAGCAGCGTACTACACCAGCCTAGTAGTTCGTCGCAGCATCCGTCTCCACCTCACGTTCAGCCGACGCCACTAGATGCTTCCCAGCCTGGTAGTTCGTCCTGGCAGGCACCACAGGCACAGTACGGTATGTCCCAGATAGGGATACCACCTCAGTTTTCGTACGGGATGACTCCTCAGTACCAGATGGGGATGCTACCTCCAGGTCATCCTGTACACGTTGGCTGGAACACTTCTTCGGCACCGTTGACCAGTCTTATGGGACTAGGTACGTTGTTGTTATTATTTGCCCATATTAATTTTTTGAATATAATATGCACTTATCTAGTAATAAAAAATGTTTGCAGGTGGGCCTGCTGATTCACCATACACAGAGATGGAGGATGATGTGTTGTTCGATACGCCACCACCCGTCACAGGACGATGCTCCGATGCTCGGCCGAGGTTTGCGTGAGCACCACGACCCAAACAGAAACCGGTTGTCACCTTCAGGGCCTCGGCCACGGAAACCGAAGCCTAGGTATCGTAAACATAGTGAAGTCTGAAACTTTTATCTATGTATGACACATATTTATGTACCATTCGACGTAATACTATGTATCAGACATATTTGTATCTGTGTATCATTCGACGTAATACTATGTATCAGACATATTATTTCCTACAATACCTTCACACACTTATTAAAATTACTAATAGATAGGTTACGATTACAACATGAAATTAAGATACAACCACATTATGAAATAACACTAACAATACAACAATTTAAAACTTCACCTAAACTACATGAACTCATCTCCCGTCGACGCAACCCCCTGCCTCTGTCGATGGGACACTTTTGCTCTTCGATGTTGCCGCTCTCTTGCCCTTCGACGCTGCAGCTCTCTTGCTAGTGTTGCTAGGCATGAAGGCATCATCATCATTGTCGCTCTTTGTCGATGGAACACTCTTGCCCTTCGACTTTGCCGCTCTCTTGCCCTTCGACGCTGCAGCTCTCTTGGCCGTGCTGCTAGGCATGAAGACATCATCATCGTCCTCGGTATCCTCCGCCCATAAGGAAGGTCTATCTACGAACCAGTTGATGTCAGATTCACTCCTTAATCTTGGCTTCACCTTCTTCCACCTTTCATGCATCCTGAGAAGTTCCTGTCGCATTTCCTGGGGTGTCCTACGAGGCCAACAAGGCCAACTACCTTTCCTCCTTAATGACTCGCCTAACTCAACAAGAAGACTATCACTACTAAGGAGTTCCTCCCATGGAACTAATCTACTGTCAACCCTAAACTCGGCGGCACCCTTGACAAGGCGCTCAGAGAAGTTGGGATCCCAGCTACCGTCACGAGGCCAACTAGACATCCTCCAGTGAATACACTACCTGAGTGAGCACCGTGATTTATAGGCCGGGAATAGAAAAATGGCGGGAAGAGATCTGGCGGGAGAAAAAGGGCGGGAACAAAATGGCGGGAAGAAAAAGTGCGGGAACAAAATGGCGGGAAGAAAAAGGGCGGGAACAAAATGGCGGGAAGAAAAAGGGCGGGAGACAAAATGGCGGGAAGAAAAAGGGGGGGAGACAAACATGGAGACGGTTTTTTATAGGCCGGGAAAATTGGGCGGATAATATTCCACGGTAGCTTTTTGGCGGGAAAATTGCGCGGGAGATGTTCCGTGGTAACTTTTTGGCGGCAAAATTGGGCGGGTTAAATATAGTGTGACCAAAACAAGAAAGAGTGTCAGAATGCAAAAAAAAACCTGGTTTTCGGCCAGCTATGGGCCGAAACAATTATGAATCAGCACACCGTCCACGCGAAAGGTTCCAGAGTCTGACACGGGCGTGGGCTGGCAGTGTTTCGGCCAACAGAGGGCCGAAACTCTCCATTCGGCAAACTGACGGTCGAAACATGTGTTTCGGCCCCTGGTGAGCCGACGGTGCAATATTTCTGGAATATTTTGATTCCGCATATTATATTTTGAATTACGATTTAAAAAAATAATATTAAAAAAACTCTAGATTCAACTAGCTAGCACATGCAAAGATAAGAGACGTACCAGCCAAGGAAAAAAATAGCGTGCTATAAAAAAAATAGGGTGGTCCTTCTCCAAAAGCTACAGAAGATATAGCATGATATAGCGAAGTTACATGTAAAATAGCGTGATGAAAAAAATGACGAGAATTACCCAAATATTAAGGATTTCAGCAATATTTTTTTTTGTCCAGAAGCAGTACATGATTACGAGGTAACCATATTCAAATGTCAAGGCTAAATCCATGGCACAAATACATGGAACTTGATCCTTGTAATTCCATTGGTGTACATATTATGACAGTAAATGCACCTCAACGAATTCTTATTGTTGACGTCGGGGTAAATGCAATATTTGGATCCTGGATATTTTGATTTAACAACAACACTTTCTCCTTGTACTGTTGATGATGTGCTTGACACACCAACACCTACAATCCCAGCACCTACAATCAGATAGCAAGATCAATAGAAACTATGACAGCGTCATCAACAAATTAAGACAACACCATCAACAATCGGACAGAAAGTTGAAGCCAAACAAGAGTATATGACTAGCTGGCTACTGCCTAAAAAAATTAAGAACTATGGGAATCAAACTACCATTGTTTGCACCTAGCTAATGATCACCTAGCTACTGCCTACTGCCTAAACTACCATCAACGAACTAGCAGTTTACTAGCTACTGAATGAATCAAGGACAGTAAGAAATATCACTGCTGAATGAATCAAGCAACCTCTAGCTAGTTGGTTCAGACTTCAGAATCAGACTTGGAGTCAAGCACGCGAGCTCACACACTTGGAGTAGCCGCCACCACCGCTGCTACTCAACCAGCCGCCGCCGCCTTCGCTCGATGTGGAGGATTTCTTTAGGTCGAGTTGTGGACGAGTGAGGGTGTTGTTGACTGCGTGAGAGCATGTGGATTTTTAGTTGGGCTTGGGCCGAGGCGCTATTTCCAAGATTTTTTTAGCGTGCTATAATGTTATCACATTTAGCGTCATTTAGTGCGTAAAAAATGTCATTAGCGCTGTAGCGTCAACTTTTGCCTAAATATAGCGTAGGACCTCCAAATACGCTATAGCGTGCTAATAACCGCGAAATAGCGCGCTATTTTTTTCGTTGGTACCAGCGCCTAGAAAAGGAATGTCCGGTTATTTCCGAGTCGGGTAGACGTGACTTCTCAAGTAATATTCTAAACCGGTTATCCGGGGGTTTAGACTTTACTTGTCACTCTCGTCCGCCACATGGCAGGTCAGGAGGCATCTTGCTTGGTATTAAATCAGATTCCATGGAAGTGGTAGGTAGTTCCGGTGGTGATTTTCATTTAAAATTTCACATACGGAATAAAACCGACAATTTTATATGGAGTTTGGTAGCTGTGTATGGTGCTGCCCAAGAAGAATTTAAGGCTGCTTTCTTACGCGAGTTGGTTAATCTGGCTAGAGACAATCCATATCCTATTCTTATAGGAGGAGACTTTAACATGCTCAGATATCCACATGAGAAAAGCAGAGGTCGGTTTGACAATCATTGACCCTTCCTTTTCAATGTTGTTATTGACAGTTTGGATCTTAGGGAAGTGCACATGACTGGTAGACAATTCACATGGGCGAACAGTTTACCGGAGCCGACCTATGAAAAACTAGACCGCGTGCTTATGGATACAGAATGGGAGTCTAAATATCCTTTGGTATCAGTACGCGCTCTGGAAAGAATTGAGTCGTTGTCGGACCAGGCCCCAATTCTTTGGTCAACCGGGATCCTAAAAACTCCGACGCACCATCAATTCAAATTTGAATTAGGATGGTTTCTTCGGGAGGGGTTCGATGACTTGATAAAAGGGGTGTGGGCTAGACCAGTACAAGGTGGTACAACTATCCAAAGATGGAATAACAAAATTCGCAATTTGCGCACTTTCCTCCTAGGATGGGCCCGCCATACGACTGGTATGTTAAAGAAGGAAAAGATTCGTTTATCCGCCATAATTAACGAACTCGATAGTTTCGCAGTTGTACGTCCGTTATGTACACATGAGATTGATCTTAAGAATCAGTCAAATGCACAGGTAGCACGGCTATTGCGGGAAGAGGAAATCAAATGCTACCAATGATCAAAAGCCCAATTCATTCTTGAAGGAGACTCGAATACAAGATACTTCCATAGTGTTGCTAATGGTAGACACAGGAAGAAACTAATTCACTCCTTAAATCAGGAAGAGGGTGTGATTGAGGGGCAGGATGAATTGAAATCATACATTACACAGTATTATAAAACGTTGTTTGGGGAGCCGGACGTTGGGAATTTTACCCTGGACGAGACCCGAACAGCGGATATCCCCCAAGTGTCTGATGAGGAGAACGCTTTTTTAACTTTGCCTTTCACAAAGGAGGAGGTTAAGAAGGCGGTTTTCGTAATGGAACATAATAAGGCACCAGGTCCAGATGGCTTTCCAGCGGAATTTTACCAACACTACTGGGATACTATCAAGACGGACCTGTTAGGACTTTTCGGTTGCCTACATGGTGGCAACTTGGAATTGTTCCGTCTTAATTTCGGGGAAATTATTTTGTTACCTAAAATTAATGAGGCAGAGAGGATTCAACAATATCGACCAATCTGTCTTCTTAATGTTAGTTTCAAAATATTCACAAAAACGGCAACATTGAGACTTAATTCGGTGGTGGATCATGTGGTGCGGCCAACCCAGACAGCCTTCATGCAAGGTAGAAATATTTTGGATGGGGTGGCAATATTACATGAAACGGTTCACGAGTTGCATCGGAAAAAGCTCAATGGTGTCATTTTGAAAATCGACTTTGAGAAAGCCTATGACAAGGTCAAATGGCCTTTCATCCAGCAAACGCTGAGGATGAAAGGGTTCTCGAAGGATTGGTGTGCTTGGGTGCGTGAATTTGTTTCTGGAGGCAGTGTGGCAGTCAAAGTCAATAATGAGACTGGCCGTTATTTCCAAACAAAGAAAGGTTTACGTAAAGGTGATCCATTATCGCCTATACTATTTAATATAGTGGATGATATGCTGGCGATCATGATTGAGCGTGCTAAAACCGATGGTCTTTTTGAAGGGGTGATTCCACATCTAGTCGATGGTGGTTTATCTATCCTTCAGTATGCAGACGTCACTATTCTCTTTATGGAACATGATCTGGAAAAAGCTACGAATTTGAAATTAATTCTTTCAGCATTCGAGCAATTATCTGGTCTGAAGATAAACTTCCATAAAAGTGAGTTGTTTTGTTTCGGTGATGCCCAGGAAGCGGCTGTGCAATATGCCGAATTATTTGGTTGTGCACAGGAGCAATTTCCTATTAGGTATTTGGGTATTCCAATACATTATAGGCAATTGACTAAAGCTGAATGGAAGCATGTCGAAGAACGTCTGCAGGCTAGGTTGAGTAGTTGGAAAGGAAAACTACTATCCCAAGGTGGAAGATTGGTTCTCATAAACTCAGTATTAAGTAATATGGTACTGCATTTGATATCCTTCTTTCAATTACCAAAAGGTGTCTCCAAGAAATTGGATTATTTCTGATCTAGATTCTTTTGGCAAGGGGATAGTGAGAATAAGAAGTACCGATTGGCTAAATGGGAGGTGGTTTGCCGTCCAAAAGACCAAGGAGGTCTGGGAATTAATGACCTTCAGGTGAAGAATACAGCTCTCCTTGGTAAGTGGCTTTTTAAGCTGCTAACCGAGGATGGTGTGTGGCAAACACTTCTCAGAAGCAAATATATTGGCTCAAAAGCCTTGTCTCAGGTGTATTGGAAACCTGGAGACTCTCACTTTTGGGCTGGGCTAATGGCGACGAAGAAATTCTTCTTTCGTTATGGGGCCTTTAACATTAAGGATGGAACGGAAATTCGTTTTTGGGAGGATAAATGGTTAGGCAATACCACTCTCCGAGAACAATATCCAACTCTATACAATATTGTCCGTCATAAGAGCGTTACGCTAGCTTCGGTTATGCAAACATCGCCTCCTAATATGACGTTCAGACGCACTCTCTACGGACCACGCCTTGTGTTGTGGAATGCCTTGTTGGGGCGACTGGCTTCGGTCCAGTTATCACAAGGGTCTGATGAGTTTCGCTGGATTCTAAATGGGAATGGTTTGTTCTCGGTGGATTCAATGTATAGAGTCTTGTTACATTCTGATATGCCGGTCGATGATAATAAGAAAATTTGGTGTATGAAGATACCACTTAAATTAAAAAAATTGCGTGGTACCTTCGTAAAGTGGTTATCCTAACCAAAGACAACCTGGTCAAACGCAACTGGAACGGAAGTACTAAGTGTGTTTTCTGTACTCATGATGAGACAATCAAACACTTATTCTTCCAATGTAAGGTTGCACGTTCTATATGGTAAGCCATTCAGATAGCTTCTAACTTATATCCACCACGTTCAGTTGCAAACATTTTTGGTAATTGGCTGCATGGTGTGGATCGTAAAGAAAGAACTATTATTAGAGTGGGAGCGTTAGCCGTTATATGGTCGCTGTGGCTATGTAGTAATGACAATGTTTTTAATGATTAAAATACATCTCTGTTGCAGATACTTTACCGGTGCACAAGTTTGCTCCGTTCTTGGTACACATTACAACGTGTGGAAAATCGAGACCTTTTTTATGGTGGCGTCTGCACGACTAGAGCTCACGGCAAGGGATATTTTTATCCGACATGTGTGGCCTAGAGATCTTCGCTTAGGCCCTCCTTAGACAAAGGCGTTTTAGTCATTCTTCTATTGCGCCTGTGTTTTTTGATATGTATTCTCGTTTTTTTTGTTCTTTGGCTGTGTGCATCTTCACTATGTAGAGGCCGGATGTAGACATACTTTATATCGTTGATACATTGAAATGAAATTCCCTTTATCAAAAAAAAGAAAAGGAATGTCCTGGCTGCCACGCACACACAGGAGGACGCGGCCGCGTTCAATGGGTCAAGCAACGGCAGGCAACCGGTGCTCTAGAAAAGGCGTGTCGCCGATCAAGCCGGTGGTCGCAAAACCGTCACCAACGTCTCAAGAACGTCGCCATCTAAAGCATACTTTCATGGGGGAGCCAGGGCCTCTCTCAGAGCTTAGCGAATTTTGACCGTAGATAAGGAAATGGACGGCTGAGATTCCTAGATGTCCCCAGTCGGCCGGCGCTTTTCTACACGCCTGTACATCGCTCCGTCTCGCTGCAGGTGGCCCCAGATTTTTGCGGTCCCACGTGGAAGTGTGCAGCGGGTCTCTCACCCATGTGCGCGCTCAGCCTCTGCGGGCGCGGTGGCAGTTGCCGTTATTCCGACGGAGCCGCTCTGGGCAAAAGAGTCATTCCTCACCCAATCCTCTCGCACGCCTCTCCTCCTCCAATACCCTTCTCCCATGGCCGCCGCCACCACCGCCGTCTGGCTCTCTGCAGCCGCCGTTGCTTCGAGCCGCGCCAAGAGGAGGTGGATGGGGAGGTCGCGGTGGTGCAGGAGGAGACACAACGCGTCGTTGCCTCGAGCCGCGCCAAGAGAAAGAGGCAGATGTGGAGGTCGTCCACCACCGATTTGGAGCGCGCGAGCCTCTCCGCCGCCGGCCCGCGTGGGCGCTCTCTCCCTCTCCCTCTCGCATCAGCAGCAGGCGCCGGAGTGCGGGACGACGATGCGGGAGCTGGGGCAGAGGTTCGTGGAGATGTTCGTTCCTGGTTCGCCGCCGACTCCCCTCGATCTACAGCCTCCATCGCTAGCTGCTCTTTGTCGCGGACAACAGCTGGCCGAGCTCTATCTCCTCCACCTTACATTTTTTTTGCAGCACACAGGAACCAAAGGAGGCCGCCGGAAGATGACTCGACAGCCCGGGATCGATGCCGTCGTCGTCCTCGCATGGATCCCAGGTCGTTCTCTTTCTCTCTCTTAGTTCACTACTGATGTCCTTCCTGCAACTCAGTCACAGGCTCACAGCACAAAATCAACGTTCTTGATGCAGATGGAGCGGTGAACCACTGGCCGAGCAGCAAGGCGGGTCTGCCGCTGCTGAAATTGGCGGTGCAGCGGTGAGGGACCAGTATGCCTACATGGTGCTCAACTGCTTTCTCATCGGCTTCAACTCCAATTCATAGCCACCACCTTGGTCTGCACTCCTACTTGCAGGTTTGTCACGTTGGCCCTTGCTTAATTGGCCTGCTATTTCCTAAAAAATGTTTGGGCAAATTCTGTTTCAGTGATGTTTGCCTCAATGTTAACACTGAACTATGTATTTGATTCCTGAGATTAATAAGCTTCACGGATTGTATTAGGCTGTGACTAGATCTGGTCTTGGATGCACTGATTTAGTAAACTACGTGACTTTCCGTTGTCGCTGTGATGTGCAAAACTGAGAAGTACCTTTTGTTTTCCCCTTTGCAACCTCTATATATCTCCATCTGACCAGTGGTACTGTGTTCTAGATGTAATTTTGAAGCTAATTAAATTATAGCATTTAGTTTTGTATCCAAGTCTATTAGAATAAATATTGAACTATTAGGAAATAAGCAAATGTAATGTATAATTCCTGGTCTGGTGAATTTTTAACAGTTTATGCATGTCATGAACTACAGCTACCCGTATGCATAGCCAAATGACAGGTAAAGAAAATGCATCTCTTATTTGCATAGCCAACCGATGCTTGCTGTCCATGCCTATAGATAGATGTAGCTGTTTCAGTGGTTTCTTATTCATGCTTGCTGTCCATGCCTACAGATAGATCTCAAGTAACTAATGCTTGATGTTTTGGTTTGCTTTGTTTGTGTGATACGATTAGCTGGTTCCTAGGTTATTTGTGCTGTTCAAATGGATATCTATTGTATTTTCCTGTTGTTGGTTGGCTGTCGGTGCTCATTTGTCAGTACGTGGATAGTCAAATCTGTCCTTTTTGTTACTGCTTAAGATCAAGTAAAACCATGCATACTATTGTGTCAGGCTACACACAAACTGAACTTTTGGTTAATTATGAATTTTGTTCTTGCAGGGTAGCCAGTACATAGTGACTATTTGTGACAGGCCCTCCACAAACCGTACTCTGTGATATTTTGGTGTCGTCGGCGTCCAGGTTTCGTTGCGTAGATGCATTGTTAATGTTGCTGAGACCATCTGACTATGGCTTTCGGTAACTTTATTGGTTTCACGAAACTCATTGGGCGTTTTAGATCATGTATCCAATCTAGGTAGGTGAACCTATTAGATCCTATGTATTTAGAATTATTTCCATGTGTGTATTTGTTATGGGTACCTAGATGGGACTCTTATTATCGCCCTTGTGTTTTTCGGCACTGCTCTGTGTACATTTTGTTTGTCTGTTCCTTAAGGTTCTGCTTTTGTGTTATGATAATTGTTGATTTCATGGGCAACTTAGATTGGTGAGCTCTGAAATTCGTGCATGTAATTCTTCAGCCTCATGTTTACTTTTTCTTTCAGATTTCTCTAGGTATTTATTCTATAAATATTTACCAATAAATTAGAATAGATTCTTCATTTTTTTTTTTTGAGAATAGGTTCATTTCTTAAGATAGCTAAATCACAGGACTGGGATTTAGCTATCTTAAGAAATGAAGAACCTATTCAGTTAATTTTTTTTTCAATTAAATTTACTTTTCTGATTTTTTTTTTATTTTGAGAACCAGGTGATATGGTACCTATAACACTACGTAATATTGTTTAGCTTAGACTTACCAAACTCATTTTTTTAGACTAAACTTTAGGATATTAACCATCTATTAATAATCTGTATAAAATATGAAAACCACGGGCAAAAAATTAAAAGAACCAACAAGTGCCGTGCGGCAAGCCGCGCTGTTCGAATCTAGTGATAGCTATTGGAGAGGGTGACTAGAACAATACGAAGCCCTTCGACATATGAGATGGCGCCACGGCTTCTTCATAGCCGGGTGGTGCTTCGCTTCGGAGCTCGGCCACGTTTAGTTCTCGCCTTGGCGTCATCTACACTGGTGCCCTCACACTCTTGAAAGTCGTATGCCCTAACTCAACAACTTCTCCGGTTTAACCCACTGACTGTATAAACGTATGTGTATATTCTCTGAGCTACAGACCGATCATGAGGCCAAGTGCCAAGCCCAACATATGTGATCATAAATATCAAACAAACGGCAACAACATCCATGCTTGCCTTGAAATGAACAACACAATAAACTCCGGATTAGAGAAGGAGGTCGAGTGATGCACATCAGATAGATGTTCACAGGGAAACCTTTCGACCCTGCCTTTCAAGTAAAATGCAACATATGATCATGATTCAACATGTTGTTTGTGCAGGCGTTTTGGTGCCCGGGCTCATATGAGCCCGGTTTTGTTTTCGATTTTTTTAAAATACTAAAATACTTCGAAAAATTCTGAAACAAATTGGACATGAACATATTGAAGTATTCAACACTCGTGTAAAATTTCGACAGAAAATATCAAATTTTGCGCCCTGTGTAAAAAAGACAAATCTGTCTTTTTGAATAGTGGGCTGTTCACCTATTTTGTCTGTCAGATTTTTGTCTTTTTTGCACAGGGCGCAAAATTTGATATTTTCTATCGAAAATTTACACGAGTGTTGCATACATTAATATGTTTTCGCATAAAAATTTTCAAAATTTTTGAAGCGTGTTCAAATTTTAAAAAAATCGAAAAGGCAGCCGGGCTCATATAAGCCCGGGCACCGAATTGCATTTCCGGTTTGTGCACAAGTTTTTCTCTGTCGCCAAATGTTAAAATACACATTCTGACCACAACAGCTGAAGGCCGAATCGGTACAGGGGTGCGGAGGAACAGGTGAGCTAATCTCAGTCTATTTATTTTAATGGTTGGTTGGGCATACAGATGGACGCATCAGGCAAGACAAAAAAGATGGATAAGTGGTAGGGCTAGGTCTGGATTTGGAGGCAATTCAATGCTGATTAATGAATTTCACTAGTATCTTGCAATGCAGAGTAGTGTTTTGTAGAAATTATAGCAATCATTAGCAGAGCAGCTTTACAGGGGATAGTGCTATTCCTATTATCCTTTACACATGTTTATCGTGTCATCGTCATCATGATGCAATAATTCTCATCGCTCTCTCGTAGCGTCAATGGGTAACATCACCACGACAAACGAATGTTACGATGAAGTGCAGTGTGGCTTCAGTTCTCATCTCGCATAGCTCGGTATGATGAGCACAAGGCAATTATTACTGGTGAGAGACCTGACGCAATGTGATCAAATCAATAACGTGTCATGTTGTTTGCAAAAGAACAGGTGGCTTGTTTACACTGAAACCTTCATTCGTACTATTGGTCTATAGATGTTTGGAAGATACTTCAGATTTTTTTTAGTTTGGCGCCTCAACCGATTTGACATGCTAAGGCTAGTCATAGTGGGGAGTAACATAAGTTGTTAACATGCACATAAAACTAGGTTATGTTACTACCCACTATGGAGGTAGTAACATATACGTGGTGTCATGCAAAACCAGATTTAATAGGTTATAGACTCATAGTGTCTTGGGATATCTGATGTTACAGTAACATATTATGTTACCACATCTCTCTCTTTCTTTATTAATTACCTGACACGTCATCGTTTCTACCCACGTGGCATCTATGTTACTAGTGAAGTTACCCTCACTATGACTAGTCTAAGATAATATTTTTGTTATTTATAGTTTTCAGACATCACAATCGACTGAAGGGGTCATGTCGAAAGTTGTTCCCTCTATGTACATCGAATTGTATGAAAAGAATGGTGATATTTGTCGTGCTTTTGTCTCTGTTCATGTCTTCTAATTACAACTTGATCCTAATTCATGTCTTCAGATTAAACTTGGATACCACGGCTATTTTCTATATACATCAATATTTTCGTGCATTTTGTATTTACATGTGTGACCCTCACTACGGGAATCCCACAAGACGCTGACGGCCGGAAACCGTCGGCGTAGACCAGAAGGCCGTCGGCGTACCCACCCGGCCGTCGGCGTATGTGTACCCCGTCGGCGTACGTGATGGTGGGACCCACAAGACGGCATCCGGCCGTTCCATTGGAGCACGTGTCGTCGGCATATGAGTGTCGATTATTTTTATTTTTTGAATTTTTTTAATTTTTTTTTACTTTTTTTAATTCTTTTTATTTGTATTTCGAAATTTTCAACTTAGTCACATACTTAATCCTTAATTGCACACTTAATTATATATCAAAGTACTTACCCTGGTCAAACTTCCCGTTCGGTCACCCATCCTCAGATTGCTCCAACCCAAGCACGCTTAACTTTTGAGTTCCTTCCAAACTAGCTTCCAAATGAGAAATTAGAACTTACTGATATTAGTACCCTATCAATCATATTAACCCCTCGGTTATGATGTTACACTTTTCGTTTTAAATTTTAAAAATTTGTATTAGTAAATTAACAATGATTATGTAATAGTATATTTCGAATAAATAACAATAAAATGAATTTTACTTTATTACATTCCTTTTTACATTTAATATGGAATAATTCATATCTTTAAATCCGTAAATCAAATTTTGACAAATTAAATACCTAAATCGATTAGAAAAATGAGAGGAATTCAAATATTTCATCCACATCATCTTTTGCATCACAAAAACCTTGATAATTATAGAAAATTGGGAAAATACTCAAAAAATGTAATCCATTTTTAATTTTTTAGTGTCAAAACAGGCTTTTTTTGTGAAGCAGCTACCAAAACGGCTCACCGAAAAAGGAACATCCAAATAGATAAAAAATAGTAGACCATCTTATAAGTGCATTTAACCTTGGGTTTGAATATAAAAACATACTTGGGTATTTCAAACATTTCAGATAAGTTCTTGCCGATTTCGCTGGAAGTAGGTCTGATTTGAACTACGAGTGCCGCATAGTTTGGCCATGATTTTTTGAAAAAATCACTTTTAGATCCAAAATGTATACTTTCTTTAGAGATATTTGACGGTTTTTTTTGGATCGAAGTTACGGTTAGGTTTAGGTTTATCTGAAATATTTTGACCGTTTTTTCACAAAAATAAAAGAAATTGAGAAAATACTCAAAAAATGAATTCCTTTAGCATGGAGACATTTTATGTATACTAGTTGCTATAAAAAATGATAAACTTGAGTTTTGACAAATATTTAAAAAAATGCTTCATAAAAAGGTTTATCATCTATAGACATATATAATTTTCGCGTCAAATGACCAAGTTATGGCCATCCCCATGCCATAGTTTGTGATAATGTGTCCATAATTGACACAGGGGTGTCTTGGTATGGAAAACATTGTTGCCAAAAACAATTTCCAAAATATTTTCGTAAATATCATTTTCCATTTTTTAAGTGTCAAAAATGACTTTTTAATTAAGCAAGTACCAAACATATGTTTCAAAATGTCATGTGCATGGTGAAAAAGATTTTAGAGAGAATTCCTTATTTGACACTAGGTAAAATTTCAGTTCCTTATTTGACCCTGTAAAAATATTTCTTCCCTATTTGACACTAGATAGAAATTTCTTTCCCTATATGACACTCTAGTGCATTCTGAGTACTAACTCCGTTAACTGGGGAGCTAAAAAGACGCATTTACCCCTAATCCATTATGGGTCAAAAAAAAATCACATGATAAAATCAGTACCAGGATGGGAGATATGGTTGATAGCACGACGTGTCTGAACTGGTCCTGGCGACCTTCGCGATTCTTGGCAACAATCCGATAGCTAGCTATACAAAGCAAACAACATGCACGATAAGTTCATGTCCGCCGGATCCGCTCGCGTCACCGACGGCGGAGGGCAGTGGATCCCGATTTTTTGCCCTGATTGCCGTGGCAGAGGAAGATCGCGTGCCGGAGGACGGCGCTCCATTGGATGAGGCGGAGGCAGTGGCTACGCAAGTGGCCGCCGAGGTTCTAGACGATTTCCGGCCGCCGCCGACCAGCTTGACAAGAGACCGCCACGGGAGGAGCCACGGCTGGCCTCGCGCTGGCAGCCGTGCTGCCGCGGAGGCGACGAGTCGACGACACGAACAGCGCTGCGCGGGGCTGGGGAAAAGCTTGTGAAGGAGGATCCCATGCTTGCCCGATGCCGACAAGGCCGGCTGGCTCGCCGCCTCCTCCCAGCTGCATGAGGACGAAGCTGTGATGCTGGAATTAGCTGACGCAATTCACTAGCTACAGATGGGCCAATTAATCGATTGTTATTGGTGGCTTGGTCGTCATAGTCGGCGCAATTCACTATGCGCCTATGGATCCTATCCGGTAGGGAAAGGGACGAGAGGATTGGGCCAGCTTTTCCAACACTAGATGACCCGTTGCGCCGATTGGCGCAAATATCGGATTTATGCTATAATTTGTTTCCATAAGAAAAAAAATCATTAACCATACGCAGTGAGGAAACCATGCTGAGTTACAGTGTACGTCGAAATAGCAAGGACATGACGCATCGCCCAGCTAAACAACTATTGTTTCGGCTTCTTCCCAAACCCAGCCACGTTGCCACCAATGCCAGGCCTACGTTA
Organism: Puccinellia tenuiflora; assembly: GCA_012064385.1. Lineage (NCBI taxonomy): Eukaryota > Viridiplantae > Streptophyta > Magnoliopsida > Poales > Poaceae > Puccinellia > Puccinellia tenuiflora. Next base: position 93,092 of record QRDG01001813.1, on the reverse strand, counting down.
TAAGAACCATTAGCTAACAGTGAATCTGTGTAGTAACAATATGGATCAAAGATGCTAAATTATAGATACAAAAAACCAGCAAGAAGATTTACTACATGCACCATATGAAGTAGACTAAAATAGTTTACAAAAGCAAAGTAGTTGGGAAGAACCAGAAGGAAAAGAGGCATAATTAGGCTTACAAAAGCAAGTAGCTGGGAAGAACCAGAAGGTAAAGAGGCATAATTAGGGGATATTTAATGATCCAAGACCAAGATGCAAGAGTAATTACAGAAAGGCACCCCCATCAAACATAACAAAACAAGACCAGTTGGAAAAAAGGGCAACCTAAAACATGGTGCAAAGCAGAGTAGTTCACATTTTGTCTGAGTGTAATGAGCCTACAATATACCTCTTATCGAAAAGGAGAGCCGCTCTCAAAGGTGTTGATGGCGCTCTTCCATCTGAGGCAAACCAAATAAGCTGACATAGCTTACATCTTCACGTGTCGATGTCCACCAGTTTATGCATGGAAGAAACTACAGAGGAACCTATGAGTCTATGACGATGATGGGCAGCTAAATCACAACTTCCAGAGCATAAATGTTATATAATTCTGATTAGAAGGTCGATAATGGTGTCACATATAAATCTCATGAGCAGCACAGTCAATGAGAACCTAAAATTGTAAAAGCATTTACCTTAGCAAGGAGCCACATGCCCACAACAGACATCATGGTTTCAGCCATGATGCTGTCATCTTAGTGCAGCACATATAACAAAAATAAAACGAACCCATATCTGGATAAACAAAGAATCATCCATGCTCCTGGCCTAAACATCATGGAGAGTATAAGCTCCCACAGGATAATCACCTAAAAATAGTACTAAATACAACAATGGATCAGAATACGACACATCCTACAATAAATGGAGTTTTTGATAGAACAGTTAAATACCAAGCTGCACAATTTAGGAACTGGAGTAAGAATTACTTCAACAGTACAATTATGCATGCATCTATGTTAGCCTGTTTGTACATATATTAAGAAACGTCGAAGCACTGGTCATAGCAACTCTTGATTATTGGGACTGCATTTGATCTTCTATTATATGTTCTTTCTAGCAAGACCAATTAGCACTTTTGATGAAAAGGTCCTATTCAAACACAAGCGCATATCATATTTGGCTGCAATCTCACAAACAACCTGTTAGATAAAAAGTCTGTGGTTATAAGCAAACAATGAGTCCAATTAATATGGTAAAGGTCTAGCCAATTAACACATAATGCATCTGAAACAATGATGTATGTACTACGTACTGAAAAAAAATGTGGAGACTCAATTATTAGTTCTGGAATTAGACTGTACCGGAAAAATACTACACAGCAAGAAAACAACCATTATGTAAGGTTCGTACGTTTACCTATAGTCCAGGTATTGGCTTTCCTCTCTCAATAAACTTCAGTTGCAGTTTCTTGAGGATAATAATTTGGTGAATCAACGATAAATTGAAGCATCAGAGATTGCAAGAAGGTATGAAACACCAAATCCATGCTCAACCTCTCTCTCTCTCCATGCAAGCGATCTTGCAAATAGTGATTCGCTTGTTCTGATATCTTACAGCTAATATATCTGACATGGAATTAGACACGAGAACTGATGAACTGTGAAGGCACATTAGTGAAGTCTATTCCAGCAAGCTCCAAATTATCATCTAGGAAACAACTTTAAAGTAAATAAACAACACGTGTTGCCAAAATTACAATAAAGTGAAGGGTTGTGCTACTGAAGTTCTAATAAGAAAGATCTAACATGATCTCAAACGCACACAATTTCATTCACGTACTCATGTTTTTAATACAGTTTGGATCATACCAGAACTAAAAGGAAGCTTGCATGCATGATTTGTCACCTCTGAAAATACTTCACGAAGCACATAGCATAATCCAAAAGTTGATATGTGCAGTGTTGCTAGCTGTGCAGGTTAATGCATCGTTCATCTATGTAGATCTTCTTATTCTGTGACCATCACAAACTCTCCTTGGCCTCCATCCTTTCTTTCTGTCCTAGACAATCTTTGTAATCTATAAGAAAAATAGGACAGAAACATTATGCTCAGTTTATGAAAGATGACTTGCATTCAAAAACATTTGAGACATTGGCTGATGAAAAACATTTGAGAATAAAGATTTCATCGCCTTAAGAATAATTAAAATAGAACCGAACCTACCGATCCAACCCAGTAAATAAATTTGAAGCCAAATTACAGTACATGATGTGAAGATGGGGATAGAAGAAGAAAGACAAAAAGAAGCTCACCTGCACTACTCGTCTCGCCCCGGCCGTGTCCTCCGCAAAGAGCAAGCTAGCTAGCTTTGGCTCTGGAGGTTCTCCCGTGTCTGCCTGCTAGCTCCCAACCAGATCCACCAAGCGGAGAAACCCAATCCAGTGGGGGAAGATGGTAAGCGGAGACAAAGGAACTCAAGGGGAGCAGCGAGGAAGTAGCAGTTGGGGAGGAGGAGAAAAACGAACCGAGGTGGGTGGTCCTCGACTTCGTTGGCGTCGACCGTAGGTGCGCCGCCCTCGAGCGGGAGCCCGGCCGCCGGCCGCCGGCGAGGTCCAGTCCGACCGCACCCCCGCGTTCGCTCGCCTTGCTGCAGACGGCAGGGAGCCGCCGCGTGACCCATTGGGAGGAGGAGGGGGCGCAGAGAGGAGGGAGAGATGGCAGGGCGGAGCACGTGAGTGGCGCCGGGGGCATCGCGCCGGTAGAGGTGAGCACAGACCACCCGCGCCGATGGCCCCCGGTGGTGGGAAGCAGCACGGGGCAGTGGTGGATCGGGAGTTCGAGAGACCGGGACGCGGTCCTGTAGGGCCTCTCCCGACCGGCTCCGTCCGTCCTAGGCCTGGCCATGGGGAGGAGGGCGACCCCGCGACCACCGGCGGCCATGGCCGGCCCAAGTCCTCCCGATGCGCGCGCATCCTGGCCGCTGCAACCCCAGCTCGTTGTCCTCCATGCCACCGGCCTCCTCCAGGACGCACTCCTGCAACGCCTCCATCGTGGCCGTCCGGTCGCCGCGTAGGCAGGCGAGCTAGGAGAGGCGTGGCGGCCGTCCTGAGCGGAGCTGAGTCACGCCGGCTTGCCGGTGGCCGGTGAAGCGCATCGCAGCTAGCCGCCATGGAGGCCGGCGAGGAGAGGAGTGGCGGCCGTCCCGAGCAGAGCGGTCGTAGCAGCGACAACTACAACCCAGCCACCACCGCCGCCGTTGCTTCCGCGTGGTGAGGAGGACCTCGCCGTAGTGGTCGATTCGATGGAAGGAGGCGGTGAGGCGCGCCACGACGGAGCTGGCCGGGAGCCGCGCCGGGAAGGAGGACGAACGGAGAGAGGAGGGGAGAGGACGAGGTGTGGCGGCTGGGAAAGGGGATTTTTCCACCGCGTGTGCAGCTCTAGGTTTTCACCTGCCCTCCGACGCGTGAGAAACAGATACACGCAGGCGGCCCCACCGTGGTGACAGATGAAGCACGCGGATAGGCAGCGGGTCGATGTGCACAGTTAGCAGACAACACTTCTTACTGGCCCCATCCGTCAGCGAGAATGACTTTTTTTTGGCTGGTACAAAACAGCAAAAAACGATGACTTGGGGCACAAGCAATGGCTGTGGTGGCCTGGGAGGGGAGTATCCTTTATAAGAGAAAAAACGATGACTTGGGGCACAAGCAATGGCTGTGGTGGCCTGGGAGGGGAGTATCCTTTATAAGAGGAATTGCAACGATTCACGAATGGGGTAGTTTGGTCCCAGATAAAGAGAGCTAACGGAACAGCCTAACGGAACTCACGGCCACCGGCGGACCCAGCCGCCCCTATGCCCGGGCGCTCGCCCGGGCTTCCGGCCGGATGTGTAGAGTACTTGTATGGTATTTGTACAGTATATTGTCTAAAAAAAATCATTTTATACCTTCAAATGCACTGTTTGCCCGGGCTTTGAGTTTGCCCTGGGTCCGCCACTGCTCACGGCGATGTCATATTGGGCAAAAAAATTAGCCCGAGTGTCATATAAGGAAGATTTTTTTTCTCGGCGCCAGATAAGGAACTGAAATTTTATGTAGTGTCAAATAGGGAATTCTCTCAAGATTTTATGGATGTCATATTTGGATTCCTCTCATTTTTCTAATCGATTTATACATTTAATTTGTTAAATTTTGATTTACGGATTTAAATATATGAATTATTTCATATTAAATGGAAAATAGAAAAAAGTAGGCCGTCGGCGTCGTATCGAAGTAGACGCCGACAGCGGCCGTCGGCGTATCAATGCCGTAAAGCCCAGTCTGCGTTCCGTCACGGCGGGCCTTGTACGCTGACGGTATTGTGGACACCGACGGCTGCCGTCGGCCTATATCGGGCTACGCCGACGGGGTTTTTACGCCGACGGCCGCGTTCGCGGCTTACTTAGCTCGCCTGTACGCCGACGGACCCGACATTTGGCCGTCGGCGTATAAGTCGGCCGTCGTCTTGTGGCTTTCCCGTAGTGCCTTTACCATGGTGAAAATATTAGTAAACGTAGTAACGCATGGAAAGTCGAAATGGAGGCCGGGCTACATGTAGCCCGGCCTTCCAAAAAAATTTGAATCTGCAAATTTTTGTATCGAAAAATTCTGAAAAAAATCATAGTTGTAGATAATACATTGATCTATCACTGTGAAAATTTTCAATCAAAAATTCCTTATATTCTGTTCTGAGCAAAAAAGAGAAAATCCGCAGAGCTGACTCGGTGAACAGTGCGCAATCTAAATAATTTGAAATCTTGCCAGATTTCTCTTTTTTACGTAGATCAAAATATTTCGAATTTGCAGTTGAAATTTTTCACAGTGGTAGATCGTAGTATTATCTATGACCATAATTTTTTTCAGAATTTGTTGAAAGGCAAATTTACGGATTCAAATTTTTTGGAAAACCGGGCCACATGTGGCCCGGTCTCCATATCGCCGCTCTCACCTAGTAACGCACGGCTATTCAGCTAGTATATATGTGGGCGTGCGCGCACCCCGACTGGCACGGCTCTGTAGCACTAGCACATCATATCTCACCCGCTAGCGCAATGGCGTCCTCAGCTGATCCGACCGCACAGCCTGAGCCCTACGTCGTCGAGGACTGCCGCGGGGTGCTGCAGCTTCTCAGCGACGGCACGGTCGTGCGCTCTGCGGCCTTGCCCTTCCCCGTCGGCGAAGGCGCAGACCACGAGGACGGTCGCGTCGAGTGGAAGGACGCCGTGTACGACGGCGGCCGCCGCCTCGGCGTCCGAATGTACAAGCCAACGACGAACGCCGGAGAGAAGTTTCCCGTGCTCATCTACTTCCACGGCGGGGGCTTCTGCATTGGCTCCTTCGCCTGGCCAAACTTCCACGCCGGCTGCCTCCGCCTCGCCGCCGAGCTCCCAGCCGTCGTGCTCTCCTTCGACTACCGCCTCGCGCCAGAACACCGCTTACCCGCCGCCCACGAGGACGCCGCCGCGGCCCTCCTCTGGCTCCGCGACCATGTCGCGTCGGAGTCGGACCCGTGGCTCGCCGGCGCGGCCGACCCACGCAGGGTGTTCGTCTCCGGCGAGTCAGCCGGCGGCAACATCGCTCATCACCTGGCCCTCCGGTTCGGCACGGCGGGGCTGGATCCGGTGAGGATCAATGGGTACATCCTCCTCATGCCGGCGTTCTGCTCTGAGCAGCCGACTCAGTCCGAGCGTGAGACGCCGGCGACGGCGTTCCTGAACAGGGACGCGGCCAACAGGTACTGCCGCCTCTTTCTGCCCACCGGAGCGAACAAGGACCACCCGCTGGTGAATCCTTTCGCGCCCGACAGCGCGAGCCTGGATACGCTGGACGTCGGCCGCATGCTCGTCGTCGCAGCGGAGGGCGATCTGCTGCGGGACGTGAACGTGGAGTACGCGGAGCGGCTGAGGGCGGGGCGGGGGGAGGAGGAGAAAGACGACGTCGAGCTCCTCGTGTTCGCCGGCCAGGAGCACGCGTTCTTCGGGTTGAAGCCAGCGTCCGCGGCCGCCGGCGAGCTCGTCCAGGTCATCAAGCGTTTCGTCGCCACCGAAGCTGCCAGCTGAGATGGTACATCGTCACTGTCGTGTCATCGGATCGTGACCGTCTACATTTTTCATGGTCTCCTCTTGTCTCCTGCCACACAATAGCTGGGGTCGACAACTCGACATATTGATTCATGTGTGGACTGGAACGATTTGTCACTTTGCCGTTGTCCTAGTTTGAGGTACGAAATTCTCACTTACCAAATAGAAATAGGAAAAAAAAAAGGTAGCAAATTCACTGCCATATACTCCATGATTTCTAAATTCGAAGATGTTTTGGATAATTTAATATTAACTAAAATAAGTTAATCGATACATGTGATTTAGGAAAAACTAACACACCTTATATTGAAGTACTCTCCGTTTTAAAAAGGATCCGTTACAAAAAAGATGTCACAGACTTCGACTTCTCATATATGGATGTATCTATATCGTGAGTCTATAACATCATTTTCGGGACGAGTGGGATCACCTGGTACCTCTCCTTCCACATCTCTTCCATGTGAGTTGATAGACAAAACACATCTATTGGACTTGTGATTGAGAATTTGAGATACATGCAATTAGACATCACGCCACACCAAGGCTTGGTTTCTCCATGGCTGAATAGGACATTGTCGCAATGGTTTCTCCATGGCTAAAGAGGACATTGTGCTGGAAGAAAAGGAAGAATGAGATGGACATGTCAAGGGCACGATAACAGGACGAGTTCGTTTCTCTGTTTCAGGAAAAATAGGCCGGGAGATCTTTTTTTAATGGCGACATCTAGGGAGCAATGAAGCTCAATAGTTTAATAAAGCAAACACCCTAGTTAAATCGTGTATTTAGAAGAAAGAAAATCAAATAATCATAACTCTTAAATCGTGTATCGGAATTGCGACTAGGTTTCACCGTTGGGTCTCTCGCGATGAGATGTTCAAAACAATACCCCGTTTATATATGTTTCAATTTTTTTTTTTGAAAAGCAACTCTAGTGTTTTAGGTCAGCAACTTCATACTAAGAGTTGCTTACAAATTATTTTTTTATTTTGTAGTCAACCTAGTTTCCGAGTAGTAACTTAGCAACGGTAGTGAGCAACTTCATAGTACGGAGACAATCAACTTTGTTGTTGTTCCACCACTGGGTTGCAACTGGAGCATGCACATTTCTTGCTCTACTTTTTCTTGAAAAGATACCATTAATGCTAAATTGCCTATTGTTGTTTCTTTTGTTTTGAAATGATCATTGTTCCTTTAGATTACTATGAAGTTGCACATCGTTGCTAGTAACGCTGCTACTTTATTAACCACGATAATATAAAGTATGGTAGGCACTTAGTATTACAATTTGTTGGTCACGATATTAAAGTTGCTACTCTATATCAAAGTTGTTGTTTGAAAATAAAGTATGTCAAAACATATACATATGAGATCTAGTTTCGAATAGCTCGTCGCCAAAGGGCTGACGGTGAAAACATATCGTAATTTCAACTCACAGTTTAGGAGTTGTGACTTTTCAAAAAGCAAAGAAAATAAATAGTTGTGAGGTCAAAATCCCTGTACACATGCATGTGGAACTCTAGTCTGTTGATGTCCGTTGTTGGAACCGAGTGGCTCTCGCGTCTTGATCACGCAGATCAGACGGACGACATGCGAGCGCTCGTTCATGTCAAATAGCACCCATGCAATTTTTAGCCATTGGTTTTTTTAATATTGCAAAAAACTGAAGTATTGAAAATAGTATATAGTTTATAAAACTGAAGTTTTTCTCGTATCCAAACACCACAAAGTAATTAAAACTTCAGTTTTTCTAAATACCATAGTATTATAAAAATACTATGTCTCCAATCGGGCCCTAAATTTGTTTGGTAACTGGGGCCAAACATGTGGTTGGTGGTTTGGCGTGCTGCACTGACATACCGTCTTGGGGTCGTGTTTGCTCACGAGTCACGACCGGCTTTGCCATTGCAAGTTCGGCAACTTAATGTGACAATGTGCAAGTAGCCCAGCTCTCTAACTCATATCAAGATTCTTCTCATTTTATTCACGCGAACCATCACACACAATCTTTGATGAAATCTTCTTTGCCGTGTGCCAAATATCGGGCACACGGCAAAGACTTCTTTGCCATGTGCGGCACACGGTAAAGAACAATGCACAGTGAAATAGCACAAAAAACACACGGCAACGTCGAGCGCACAGTAAAGAAAATAAAATGCATATGGTAAAGAAAGACACATGGCAAAGAAAATAGACACATATCCACCAAACGGCGCACTAACAGTAAGTCTTTACCGAAATTCAAAAAAAAATTGAAAATCGGTCTTTGTCGTGTGCAAACACACGGCAAAGAAGATTTCTTCTTTGCCGTGTGTTTGCACACGGCAAAGAACAATTTTCATTTTTTTTATTTTACTTTATCTATTTATAATAAAGATATAACCATTCTCGTGGCATAGTTTGTGATAATGTTCCCATATTTTGCACATGGGTGTATCTTTCTATTGGAAACAATGTTACCGAACAAAGTTTTTTCAAAATATATTTATAAATATCATTTTTCATTTTCTAAGTCCCAAATATGACTCTTTTTTTTGTGAAGCAAGTACAAACAATATGGTGCAAAATGGTACCCATACAATTATCACACAAATTAGTCCATATTTGATGGATAATACCCAAATATTAGGAAGTTTCTCGCTTTCTACCTAATTTCGCACATTTAAATGACTTTATATTGATTTTCCGAAAGTAATTCCAATTTGAACTACAAGTGTGTGATAGTTTGCTCTGAAATTTTTCCAAAAATCATTTTAAGATACACAAGTAGTGATTATTTTACAGAACCGTCGATGGTTTTGAAAAATTTCACACCTTTCAACGAATAGCCGTGCTCGCCATTTTGACCTTTTTTGAAAAACTCAAAGAAAATGAAGAAAAATAAAAAAAAATCCTTCAGCATGGAGTCCTTTTATGTGTACTAGTTGCTAGTAAAAATGATAAACTTGATTTTTGACAAACTTTTTAAAAGAATCCTTCACAAAAAAGTCTATCATCTATAAACACATATAGGTTTCAAGCCAAACGACCAAGATATGACTATTCCCGTGGCATAGTTTGTGATAATGTTAACATATTTGGCACATAGGTGTATATTTGTATGGGAAACAATGTTCCCGAACAAAGTTTTTTCAAATTATTTTTATAAATATCATTTTTTATTTTCTAAGTGCCAAATATGATTATTTTTGTGAAGCAAGTACAAACAATTTGGTGCAAAATGGTACCCATCAATTTATCACACAAAGTAGTCCATATTTTATGTATAATCCCCAAATATTAGGAATTTTCTCCATTTCTACCTAATTTCGCACATTTAAATGAATTTATGCCGATTTTCCGAAAGTAATTCAAATTTGAACTACAAGTGTGTGATCGTTTGCTCTGAAATTTTTCCAAAATTAATTTTAAGGTACAGAAGTAGTGTTTATACCACAGAACCGTCGATAGTTTTGAAAATTCGACCCCTTTTAACGAACAACAATGCCGGTCATTTTGACCATTTTTTGAGAAAGCTCAAAGATAATGAATAAAACCTCAAAAAAGAAATCTTTTGAGACATAGGTGTATCGAGGTATGGGAAACAATGGTGCCAATGTGAGTTTTCAAATTATTTTTATATATATCATTTTTCGTTTTCTTTGTGTAAAAAATGACGAATATTTGTGAAGGAAATACAAATAATATGGTGCAAAATGGCACCCGGCAGAGTCACTGGCCACTTCACCGGCAGAGTCGCCGCGATGTTCCTCTGCCCGCTATACCCTCCCCTCTGCTTCTTTGCTCGACGACGGCAGCACTGGCACCACCCCGGATACACAGAAGGACACGTCCTCGCTGGTCGCCAGCCGTCTTTGTGGAGAAGGTGCCTCCTTCTCGCACGCGCCACCTGTCGTGGTGGCATCAACGACATATCCATCAACGATGGAAAACAAGTGTGGGACAAGGCAACGATGGCGCTCGCGTGGGATTGGGTAACAAGCACGCAAACACACGCGATGTACCCAGGTTCAGGGCCCTCGTGATGAGGTAACACCCCTACGTCCTGCTCTTCTGGATTCTTATTGCTTAGAACGTGGAATCGGGCTACAAGTGGTGCTCCTGGAGCTATTTCGTGGCCCAGCCGGCTAGAACTACTGGGCCGGCTGGAGGTGGAAGATGATCTCCTACTACTGTCTTCTGTCCTCTGGTTGCTTGCTGTTGCTTCTGTTGCCTCACGCAGGAGGCTCTAGCCCGCCTTATATAGGCAACGGGCTAGGGTTTTGGGTTACAAGGAATTTACAGGATTATCCCTATGACATCATCTACTCTCTGGTTCGGCTGGAGCTCGTTGTCATGATTCTGTACAGGGGATGCCCGACAGGAAGTACTGTTTACCAGGAGCGGTTATGCGGGGCTGGCCCACTGGTACGGAACTGTCGGGTGGTTGGTCCGGCTTCAGCCCAGCCGGACGTCTGCATCCGGGTAGACGCAGGCGGCCCGTTCCAGCCGGTGCAGTGCAGGCGGCATCGTTCAGCCGGCATGAGGAGTTTGAAGGTGTGAGCCTCTTTGGGGTATCCGGGGTTCATCTCCCCAACACTAGCCCCCGAGATCGTGGAGTCTTGCTAGCTTGCTGGGAAGACTTCGCGATCTTCCCCTGGTCTGGATTGTCGTGGCCGAGACGTTGAAGTCGGAGATAGTGCCGGCCGAAACTGGAGCCGGGCGGAGCTGGAGCCGGACGAAGTTGAAGTTCGTGTGCGGAAAGAACCCCGTAGGCTCCCTTGGTCTTGGCTGCATGCTGTTGAAGTTGACGATGGCTTGTTCGGCCGCGCAGAGCCGGAGCTGAAGATCTTCGCGGCCCCGCACGGCCGGCTCGAGGATTCGGATCGTGGCTTACGTCAGCCGTGCTCCCACGTCTTGTCCGTCTGGAGGCTCTCCCCGGGAACCGAGGCAGGACGCCTCAGCTTCGTCGCTGGGATCTTCTGTGGCAACCGCTTGTTAGTGGGATCCCTTGCGGGCGGTTCGGCCATAACTGCAAGCCACGCGTCGTGCATAGGCACGTCCCCGCCCACGGCTCCTTGCTCGCAAAGGGGGAAGAGGGGAATGGTACAGGCTATCGTTCCCCATTCCCCTGCCTGCGCCCTAGCTTCAGTCTTCTCCGAGATTACCTCCTTCCTTCGCATTCTCCCAACGCTTTCTCCTTCTTCGCCGGCGGCGCCTCCTCTCCGACGGGGAATCGGACCTCAATGGCAAGCTCTGGAGCCTGGATGGGGTCCAGCGTCGACAGTGCGGAGCTCAAGAAGCTCCGCAGCGGGATGCTCATCGGCCGCAAAGAGGAGGTCGGGATCCGTGTTCCTGACGACGATGAGATTTCGCCGGTCGCGGCGGTGAATGAGTCTGTGGTGTTCTCCTCGCACCTGGCGAGGGGATTGGCACTGCCGGTGAGCCCCTTCCTCCGGCAGTTCCTCGATTTCTACGGTCTGCAGCTCCACCACTTGGGGGCGAACATCATTACGCTGCTCTCTTGCTTCGTCACCCTCTGCGAGGCGTACCTGGGCCTCTGGCCCTGCATGGAGCTGTTCGGGTTGTTCTTCTTCCTCCGCGCCCAAACTTGCGACAAGAGGTTGCGGGAGTGTGGATGCGTCTCCGTATCCATGAAGAATGTCCTCTTTCCCAAGGTTCATCTCTCGAATCCGTCAAGAAATGGCAGAGCATCTACTTCGATGTCCGGAACCTCACGGCGGAGGACCAGATTGGGCTTCCTCGGTTCGTGCACCAACTGCCTGCTGACAAGTCCGAGAACCGAAAGGCGCCTGTTGACGAAGGTCTGGAGGCGGCCGTGAAGGCTCAGGTGAAGGACCTGATCGCAGGCGGGCTGACCTCCAGGGACTTGACGCTGGCCTGGCTGGCTAGACGGGTGTACCCGCTGCAGGCCCGGGCGCACAAGATGTGCTTCTATTCGGGTCTCCGGGATCCTACCCGGGCTTGCACGGAGGTCTTGGAGTTGAGCGAACTGCGACGCTGGGCCGGCCAGGTGATCACCGATGGGATCGAGCGGAAATGGCGGTTCGGCGTGGAGCCGTTTTCTCGCGCGCGGCGCGCTCCAGTGGTTAGCTCCTTTCGCCTTTTCTTGTCTTGAGTTCCTTCGAACCGGCTGAGTACTTATCCGGCTGGCGTGTCTTTGCAGATTTGCGATCTTCAGAGGGCCGAAGACCTTGACGTCGTCTTTGGGGCGGACCGGCCCGGTCCCCCTCGAGGAGCAGGCGGCCCCTGGCGAAGAGAGCGCCTCCGACGGTGAGGCGGACAGTGAAGAGACCGCCTCGGATGCCGAGGCGGGTGATGATTCCCCTATTGCGTCTGACGCGGGGAAGCGGCCGGTTAGGCACGACGACTCCACAGAGTCGTCTGATGGCGCTGATGGCGCTGATGGCGCCGGTGTCGAGGACGATGACGATAGCGGTCGCACCGTGGAGAGCCCCGCCGCGGCCGACTCTGATTCTGACCCCGCGGGGGCCCGGGCTTGGAGCGCGGCGAAACGGCGCCGGCTCCGGCTTCCCGTGGTAAGTCTCCCGCGCCCGATCTCGCCGAACAAAATAGCGGCGGTGGCGTGCGGGTGTTTGTCGATCTCTCCAGTAGTTCCGAACCGGACTCTGAGGGTTCTTCTTCCATGCCAGCCTCCAAACCGGGCGTGTCCAGCCGCAGAACAAAGGAGGTGGAGGCGAGCATCCGGAAGGCTCGGTCGTTGCCCTCCCCCCCAGATCGTAAAGGAGAGGCGGCCGAAGGCGGCCGCCGACTCAGACGCGGGCGAGAGCGTCCGCAAGCGAGGCGGGTCATTCATGAAGCGGGGTGCGCTCCCCGCAAAGAAGCTTTCTTCAGTGTTCAGCCGGCCGACCATAGCCGGCTTGACGCCCATTGGGAAACCGATGGGGGAGAAGAAAGTTGATGCTATCGTGGAGGAAGCCAGAGCCAAGGTCGCCGCGAAGCAGAAGGAGGAGGAGGAAACGAAGAAGCCGGAAGCTCCTACTGGTGGGACCAGCGCTCAGGTGGTTAATCCTGCTCTTGTGGTTGATCCTGATTATGACTTGAGTGTTGAGGACATGGAAAAGGCTATTTATGCGGAACTGGCGCAGGCGGATTTGATCTGAGAGGCGATGGATGCCAAGGTGACCGTGGAGCAGCTGGTTGCTGCTAAGGAGGCTGAGGGGAAGGCGAAGGCAGAATTGGTCGCCGCGGAGGCCACGAAGGCCAAGTCCGAGTATGTGGTGGAGCAGGCTGCCCTGGTGCAGCCGTCCGACGCCCCAGTCACCCCCATGAAGGCGGCGGAGACGCCCGCTGGTGGCATGAAGCGGCCATCCGGCAGCGCGTCGGCCCCATCGTCAAAACGCATACGGAGGAAGCCGGTGGTCCTGGGCACGCACGACGGGTGAGTGTTGGTGTCGGGGTATTTCATCTTGGCGATCAATGTTCTTTGTTGTGATCCCTTTGTCTTCGTGCAGAGAGCCGCTTGTAATCGGTGGGGAGGGAGCGTCCGTCGTTGTCAGCTCCAAATCGGAGCCCGCGAAGGAGACTCCCAAGGCGTAGGCGGCCGACCCGCCCTCGGAGCCCGTGAAGGCGGCGGCGGAGGTGGCGAAGGACGCTGTGGCGCCGTCAGAGGCGCCTCCTCTGGTGGTTGATCTTGAGTCTTGGGCCGCCGGTGACGGCGACGCTGCAATGGTGGATGCGTTCGAGGTGGCTCCCCGACCGGGAACCGGAGGTGAAGGCGACTCCTTCCCTCTTCCTTCTTCGGTGGTGGAAGAGACAGCCAAGGACACCGCCATGGCGGTGGTGATGAGCTCACTCCCTGGCCCTCGCCAGGCGACACTGGAATGCACTCCTCTCTACTCTGGCCCTACATCAGATAGGTTGGACGCATCGGGGCATTTCCCCCTGGCAGCGCTGATGGAGAAGAGGGCGAAGGATCAGCTGGCGGACGCCACCTTGCTTCGCTCGTCGGTGGAGTATGCTCTTGGCAACACGGCCAAGGAAATCGCGGAGCTTGAACGGGAACTCGAAGCTGCCAAAGGTAATGTCTTGTTCTTCTGCCGGCTTCGGCCTTGGTGTTTTAGTTCTCTCTTCGGTCTTCTGACTTGTTGCTGACCCCGTTATGTTTAGGTGATCCCAACTCCCTCGCCAGCTTGAAGAAACAGCTATCCGTCTCCGTCCCTCTGTCTGTGCTCGACGAGAAACTGAAGGAGAAGGATGCAGCTCATGCGCTCTCTACGGTTGATCTCCAGTCGGCGGCGGAGGTCTCCGAGAAGCGCCGCCTTGAAATTGTTCGGCTGGTTGAAGAGGTAGAGACCCTTCGGATGAACGGGGAGGACCTGAGGCTCAAGCTGAGGGAGGCCGTGAACGCGCATGACGAGACTGTCAAGGCGGCCAGAGGACGCGAGCTCGAGCACGAGCAATTCGTGAGTAGCCTCGTCACTGAAGCGGAGCGCATCAACGAGATCATTCTTGGTAAGGCATCTTCCCTTTTTCTTCATCCTAGCGGTGGCCTTTCCTTTCTGATCTTGCTTGCTTGATTTACAGGCTTCTAAACCGAGGTGGACGCTCAAGTCCAGTAGGCCGTTGCTCTCGCACATACGCTGCCTGAAACTTTTGGTGCTGCCGCTGGAGCATTGCCGTCTGCCGCCTCCCGTCTTCAGCACTTTTCTCGAGAGTTCAAGACGATGAGGGATGCAGCCGGCGGCGTGCTCGAGAACCTGTGGCCTGACACCCCTCTCCCAATGACTCTGAGCGACATGTCGAGCCGTCTTGACGGGGCTTCTGCTGGAATCGATGAACAAGTGGAGATGGCGGCCCGAGGCGGTAGCGATATGGCACTGGCCCTGGTGAAATCTTGGTATCCTCAAGTACAGGTGAGCATGCTGGCTGGAGGCTTCCGCACGGGCACATCGCTTGAAGGTCTCTGCCCAGAGATTCGCATGGTTTCGGAGCGGATCGCCAAGGCGGTGGACCTGACGCAGCTTGTGCCTGCCGAGCCGTCCCCAGCGGCACGGCCGGCTGAAGACGCTGGAGCCGGCGACACTGCTGCCGCCGCCGATGCCGCTGCTCCTTGACTTATTTGTTCCCCCGGGATGCCGGGCGTAATTGTAGAACTTGTTATTCTGGTCTGTTAACTGCCTTGACGTGCTACCTGCCTTGTTATTCTGGGCGTACTTGATGATTGCTTTGTGGAACTTGTCATTCTGTTCCCTGTTGTTGGTTGCTATCTTTAGTATCAATGCGCTGTGATTGTTGGGCCTTTGTGCTAGAGCTTGTGCTTGTTTTGGTGATGATATTCACCATATCTAGCCCCCGAATTTTGGGCCGGCTTGAGTATCAAGCCGGGTCGAAATTTTCTCTTTTTTCCTTTTGTTTGTATTGTGCTTCTTTTCCACCGTCTTGATGACGTGCAGCCTCCGAGTCTCTGACTTGGGGTGAAATAGTTGATCGTCTGGGTGCACGGAGCCGGCGTGCCGGCTGCGCAGCCCCCGGGTATTTTTCCCGCCTTGATGGCGTGCAGCCCCCGAGTCCGTGACTCGGGGTGTTTTTGTTCGTCTGGGCCTGCGTAGCCGGCTTGGCAGCTGCGCAGCCTCCGGGAATGAATTTTCTGCCGGCTGACGGCGTGGCAGCCCCCGAGTCCGTGACTCGGGGTGTTGTAGATTTGCGTCCGTGTCTGCGGAGCCGGCTTGGCGGCTGCGCAGCCCCCGGGAATTTTTCTGCCGGTTGACGATGTGGCAGCCCCCGAGTCCGTGACTCGGGGTGTTGTAGATTTGCGTCCGGGTCTGCGGAGCCGGTTTGGCGGCTGCGCAGCCCCCGGGAATTTTTCTGCCGGCTGACGGCGTGGCAGCCCCCGAGTCATTGACTCGGGGTGTTGTAGATTTGCGTCCGGGTCTGCGGAGCCGGCTTGGCGGCTGTGCAGCCCCCGGAAATTTTTCTACCGGCTGACGGCGTGGCTGCCCCCGAGTCCGTGACTCGGGGTGTTGTAGATTTGCGTCCGGGTCTGCGGAGCCGGCTTGGCGCCTGGCGCAGCCCCCGGGAATTTTTCTGCCGGCTGACGGCGTGGCAGCCCCCGAGTCCGTGACTCGGGGTGTTTTAGATTTGCGTCCGGGTCTGCGGAGCCGTCTTGGCGGCTGCGCAGCCCCTGGAAATTTTTCTGCCGACTGACGGCGTGGCAGCCCCCGAATCCGTGAGTCGGGGTGTTGTAGATTTGCGTCCGGGTCTGCGGAGCCGGCTTGGCGGCTGCGCAGTTTTTCTGCCGGCTGACGGCGTGGCAGCCCCCGAGGCCGTGACTCGGGGTGTTGTAGATTTGCGTCCGGGTCTGCGGAGCCGGCTTGGCGGCTGCGCAGCCACCGGGAATTTTTCTGCCAGCTGACGGCGTGGCAGCCCCCGAGTCCGTGACTCGGGGTGTTTTAGATTTGCGTCCGGGTCTGCAGAGCCGGCTTGGCGGCTGCGCAGTCCCCGGGAATTTTTCTGCCGGCTGACGGCGTGGCAGCCCCCGGGAATTTGTCTTTGCCGCCTTGATTTTTGCCTCCTCGGCTTCACCGTCCTTTACGCTAGTGTCCACGTGTCGCTTCATCTTCTCTTTCTCCTCGCTCCTCCTCATCCAAGCATGGCGCCGAAGAAAGAGATCGGGGCGGAGTCTCCCGTTGTGGCTAAGCACGGTCGGGGTCATCCGCCGAAGAAGGACGCCGGGGAGTCCTCCATTGTGGCGGCGAAGCGCGGCAGGGGCCGGCCGCCAAAGCTTGGACGCGGCGGTGGAGGAGGTGCCCCCGTTGCGGTGACTGGGGGTAAGCGGAGCCCATCGCCTACCCGCTCGGAGTCTCCTGTAGGTGTCTATTGGGACAAGTTCCCTGTTTCAGAGTTCCTCTTGACGCTGTACGAGCCCATCCAGCGCATCCAGTGGCTCCCTCGGGCCGTCGCCGATGCATTGGAGGGGGAAGGCCCCTTCACGTTTCTTCTTCATCGGGTTGGAGCTCGCCAGGGACCTTGGGAGGTGCATGCTCGTGTCATCGTCAGCCAAGAAGGTGGGGAGGTTCGCCGGCGGGCTGAGTTCTTCTCCGGCTGGAAAGCTTTTGCTAAGTTCTTCCGCCTGGAGCCTCCCTTCATCCTCCACTTCCAGCTGAAGCGCCAGACTGGGGTCCTCTACGTCAAGGTCTTCGACGGCTCTTTATGCCTCAAGGAATGGGAGGAGAGTGATGACGATATGTCTCCGCCTCCCGCTTAGCTTTGGGTTATCTTGTACCCGGCTTGGCCTGTAGGCGAGGTTGTCCGCCTATGGACTTCCTCCTTTTGCTTATGTAATCTGTTTCCGGTTGTAAGCCTTTATCCATGATGTTGAATGCCACTCGCTTTTATTCTTGCATTTGTGTGCTGTTGACCGGCTTGATCTTTTGCGCATCGCCCTGTGTCCGGCTTGATTTCTCCGGAGCCGGGTAGCGGCATTTTTGTGCAGGGAATGAAATGACGAAATGGTTAGTTTGCTCTTTCGATTATAGAGAATATTTTTATTTTATTTAGCTCAATTTTCCACTCGCATGTAGCCTTTCCCACCGCAGTTCGTGTGCACTTCACCGTCCAGCGGGATCATGCATACTACTATAACGTTAGGATCCGGTTTATTAGGCCAGGGTTTTCTCAGCCGGCTGCAATTTCTATTCTTACGTCTTTCGCATACAATCTGCCTCCAGCTTATTCTCTTGCCGGCCTTAACCGGATCCGAAGAGTTAGCCGTTTAGCGTCGTGTAGTTAATCGTCCGTAATAGGAGAAGAAGTTGCCGGCTGCCGGCTTGGCCGAGTTTGCAGAACAGCGATTTTTCAGCCGGCAGTACTTTCCTTTGAGCGTTTTTCACATGGTTGGCCTCCTCCAGCTTGTTCTCTTGCCGGCCTTAACCGGATTCGAAGAGTTAGCCGTTTAGAGGTTATCCATGCTACACGGCCGCTAAAGGCAAGCTTGCCGGCTGCCGGAGCAACCGGAAATTAAAAAAGGGCAAAAGCGAAAACCCGCGAAAAATTGCTCATGTGCTCATCATTCTCATTCTTTTATTTATGGCATGGGTGATACATACATGGTTCTTTCTCAAGTGTAGAATCGACGCAAGAGTGAAGCGTTCCATGGCCTTTCCGTTTCATCGCCTTCCTTGTCCATGGTGTCCTTCTTGTGCTCGCGGTCGTCGATCAAGTAGTAGGCGTTGTTGATGAGCGCTTTGCTTACGATGAATGGTCCCTCCCAGGGTGATGATAGCTTATGCATGTTATTGGTATCTTGAATTAATCGGAGCACGAGGTCGCCTTCGCGAAAGCGGACATTCCTGACGCGCCGGCTGTGGTAGTTGCGTAGTTTTTGCTGATACATTGCCGACCTTGATTCGGCGAGTTGGCGCGCTTCTTCGAGTAAGTCCATTCCATCTTCATAGGCTTGTTTAGCTTCTGCCTCTGCGAACAGCACGATCCGAGGCGCGTCGTGGTCGATGTCGGTTGGCATGATGGCTTCAGCTCCGTGGACGAGGAAGAAGGGAGTGAAGCCGGTTGAGCGATTCAGAGTTGTCCTTAGGCTCCAGAGGACTGATGGTAGTTCTTCCCATGCGCCGGCTTCCCGCTCAAGTGGTTCGAGCAATCGGGGTTTGATGCTGGATAGGATGAGGCCATTTGCTCGTTTCAACCTGCCCGTTTGATTGTGGGTGTGCTACGGAGGGCACGTCGAGCCGGATGCCGGTTTTGCCGCAGAACCTGGCGAATTCTCCCTTGACGAAGTTCGATCCGTTGTCCGTGATGATGCTGTTGGGGTTGCCAAAGCGGTAAATGATGCTCTTGAAGAACTTGACAGCTGTTGGCCCATCCAACTTCTTGATCGGTTTGGCTTTGAACCATTTCGTGAACTTGTCGACGGCTACCAGCAGGTGTGTCATGCCGCCACTGGACCTCTTCAACGGGCCAACCATGTCTAGTCCCCAGACGGCAAACGGCCAGGTGATAGGAATCGTCTTGAGCGCTGAAGCCGGCGTGTGCTTCTTCGTTGTGAATCGTTGGCAGCCATTGTAGAGCCGGACTAGCTGGGTTGCGTCAGCCAGCGCAGTCGGCCAGTAAAAACCGTGCCTGAACGCCTTGGCCATGATTGCTCTTGATGACGCGTGGTGGCCGCATTCGCCTTGATGAATTTCTTTGAGGATCTTGACCCCTTCTTCTTGACTTACGCAGCGCTGGAATATTCCAGAGACACTGCGCTTGTACAACTCGTTGTTGATGATGGTGTAAGCACTTGCCCAGCGTTTGATTTGCCTGGCGATGAGCTCGTCCGCCAGGAGTTCGTCATTAGCGAGGTAGGCGAGGAAGGGCTGGGTCCATGGCGGAGCCTCTTCGATGACGAGGACCTCGACGGCTTCCGGCTTGCCTAGAGCCGGCCCGGCCGGCTCCGCACCGGCCGGCATCCGGATGGAGTCGGAGCCTGGGCATGGTGTGATGGACGGTTTGTACAGCTTCTCGAGGGCGACGCCGGGTGGGATTTCCTCCCGAAGAGAGCCAATGTTCGCCAAGGTGTCAGCTGCTTCGTTGTTGGAGAAGTGGATGTGGTGGAATTCACATCCTTCGAAGTATCCCGCGAGTTGCTGGACGAAGAAGCGGTAGGAGGCCATGTTGGGCTCCTTGGCGTCCCAATGACCGGTGGTTTGCTGAACCACCAAGTCGAAGTCGCCGTAGCAGAGGATCCGCTTGATGTTCATGGCCTTGGCGAGCTTGAGGCCGTGCGCGAGAGCTTCATATTCAGCTACGTTGTTGGACGCCGTGAAGTGGATTTGTAGCACGTATTCGAGCCGGCACCCTTTGGGTGAGGTGAGGACGACTCCGGCGCCGAGTCCCCAGTATCTTTTGGAACCATCGAAGTGCATGAGCCAATGTTCGCCGGAATCAGGTGGTGGTGGTACGTGGTCCGTCTCCGTCCAGTCGGCTAGGAATTCGGCCAGCTCTTGTGACTTGAATGCCGTTCTCTTGTCATATTCGACTCCGTGCGCCGTCAGGTTGATCGCCCATTTCGCGACTCTGCCGGTTGCATCTTTGTTGCCTATGATCTTGGCAAGTGGTGCATCACTTATCACCTTGATCGGATGCTCTTGAAAGTAGTGCTTCAGCTTTTTCGTTTTCATGTACACGCCGTATACAAGCTTCTGGTAGTGCGGGTAGTTTTGCTTCGACTGCGAGAGCACTTCGCTGAGGTAGTAGACTGGCCGTTGCACCGGTCGCTGCTTGCCGGCTTCCTCTCTTTCCACCACCAAGACGATGCTGACGACTCGGTTGGAGGCGGCGATGTACATGAGCATGGGCTCCTTCGGAGCCGGAGGTGCTAAGACCGGGGTGGTGGCCATCGCACGCTTGAGTTCCTTGAAGGCGGCGTCGGCCGCGTCGCTACAGATGAACTTGTCAGTCTTTTTCAGCAAGTGGTATAGGGGGACAGCCTTTTCACCGAGCCAGCTGATGAAATGGCTGAGGGACGCCAGGTAGCTGGTGAACTTTTGGATGTTCTTGACGCTTCTTGGCTGTCGCATGTTGTCGATGGCGGCGATTTTCTCCAGGTTGGCCTCGATTCCCCGTGCCGACACCAAGTAACCGAGTAGCTGTCCGGCTGGAACGCCGAACACGCATTTCTCCGGGTTGAGCTTCATCTGGAAGCGGCGCAAGTTGTCGAAGGTTTCGTTGAGGTCTGCGAGGAGAGTGTGCTTCTCCTTGGTCTTGATGACGACGTCGTCGACGTAGGCATGTGCGTTACGACCAAACTGGTCGTCCAAGCATTTCTGCATGCAGCGCTGGTATGTTGCCCCAGCGTTCTTCAAGCCGAACGGCATGGTGGTGTAGCAGTACGGGCCGTATGGGCTGATGAAGGCGGTCTTGATCTGATCGTCCGGGTTCAACGGAATTTGGTGATAACCGGAGTAGGCGTCGAGGACGGAGAGGAGGTCACAGCCGGCCGTGGAGTCGATCACTTGGTCGATGCGCGGCAATGCGAAGGGGTCCTTGGGGCAGGCCTTGTTGAGGTGGGTGTAGTCGATACACATCCGCCATCGCTTGTTCTTCTTTTCCACCATCACTGGATTAGCTAGCCACTCTGTGTGTTGCACTTCCTTAATGAATCCGGCCGCGAGCAGTCGGGCTATCTCTTCTCCTATTAATTGTCTTCTTCCCTCCGCGAAGCGATGCAGAGACCGTTTTACCGGCTTGGCGTCTGGCCGGACATGTAAAGAGTACTCGGCGAGTTCCCTCGGTACACCAGGCATGTCCTTGGGGGACCACGTGAAGATGTCCCGGTTCTCACGGAGGAACTCGACGAGCGCGCTTTCCTATTTGGGGTCCAGGCTCGCCCCCATGGTGACGAACTTGGACTTGTCGCTGTCGTCGAAGTAGATCTTCTTAGTGTCTCGTGCCGCCTGGAAGTTCGACTCGCCAGCCGGCTTGGCCGACTCCGGAATCTCTAGCTTCTCCTCGCTGGCCTTGCGCTTGAATTGTCGCATCTCCTCGTTGCAGACCATGGTCTCGGCCACTTTCGCGCTGTCCGAGGCGCAGGCGATGGAGCGCTTGTAGTCTCCTGAGACGGTGATGATTCCACGCGGGCCTGGTAGCTTCATCTTGAGGTAGGCATAGTGGGGTACCGCCATGAACTTGGCGAGCACCGGCCGCCCCAGTATGGCGTGGTAGGCGCTGGAGTGGTCGACCACCTCGAAGGAGATGGTCTCGCGGCGGTGGTTGCTTTTGTCACCGAACAGGACGTCAAGCCGAATGAGCCCCATGGATGAGCCGGCTCGCCCAGGCACGATGCCGTGGAAAACCGTTCGCTCGGCGTCAAGCTGGACTCAGAGATGCCCAGCTTCTCCAGCGTGTCACGATAGAGGATGTTGATACTGTTGCCTCCGTCGATGAGGACGCGTGAAAAGGTGCAGGCACGCTTGGGGGAGATGATCATGGGCTCTAGGACTAGTGCATAGCCGCCCGGATTAGGCATCAGCTCCGGGTGGTCGCTGCGATCCCACGTGATCGGCTCTTGCGACCAGTTGAGGTATTAGGGGACAGGCGGAACCACAGCGTTCACCTCCTTGAACCACTCGCGCCGACTTCGCTTGTCGTCGCGCTCGCTGACGAACACGATGTAGGCTGCGTCCGGATTCCGGTATCCGTCTGGACCCCTTGGTGGCGGAGATCGAAGGTGTTCCCTCCATTGTTCCTCGCGTTGGCGGTCATCATGATTCCTGTCTTCGCGCCGTCTGTCGTCGCGTCTCCGATCATCCCGTCCGGCTTCATCCGGGGGGCGGAGGCGGATTTCGCCGTTCGTACGGTGGTGGCCTTGGGCGGCCGAGGTTGCACTGCCTGACGGTGTGGTTTGCTGGCCGGTCGCCGTGGTTCCGGCATGGCCGATCGAGTAGAGACTCGTAGTTGTTCTTCGCCCTTGTCCAGCGCATGTCGCCGCTCGTCCTCATGCGGCGGTTGTCGAAGCCTCCTGCCGGCCTTCCCTCGGTGGTGGCGACGACTTTGGAGTCGACGCGGTCGTCCGTGGCCTTGCGCTTGCCGGATGCATCAGAATCACGCCGGGTTGATCTTCCTCCCTCCTGGTTCTCCGTCCGGCTGCGGCGTGCAGCCGGCTCGGCCGTGATGATCCTTCCGGCTTCGTCGAGTCAGATCGGGTTGGTCATGCCCGCGTCGGCGGTGGCGTACTCGTCGGCGATTGCCATGAGCTCCGCCATGGTCTTCGGGCTTTTCCTCAGGAGCCTATGCTTGAGCAGCTTCTGATCCCGACATCCTTGAATGAAGTACTGGACGGCTTGGAGCTCGAGGTTCCCCTCGCAGGAGTTGCGTAAGCTAGTCCATCGGGTGAGGTAGGCACGGTCCGACTCGCCTTCCTTCTGCTTGCACAGCGCGAGCAGCTGTGCGTTGCCGGGGCGCAAGTAGGTGCCGGTGAAATTGCGGTTGAACACTTCCTCGAAGTCTAGCCAGATGTTGAAACTTTCAGCCGGAAGGCTGTTCAGCCAGGTCCGAGCCGACCCCTGGAGCATGAGAGGCACGTAGCGTACGGCCACCCGCTTGTTGCCGCCTGCGATTTTGGCCGCCGTGACGTAGTCGGCGAGCCAGTCCTCCGGCTTCGCGGTCCCGTTGTACTTGGGTGTGTCCCTTGGGAGGGTGAATCCCCTCGGGAACTGCTCGGTCCGGATGCGAGGTCCGAAGCAGCGGTGCGCGGCGACATCTTCCTCCTCGATGATGCTGGACGCCTTGAGCGCGTCGATGTGGTTGCGCGCATCGTTGCCCGTTTCGGGCCCCAGTGGCCCCAGGCGCTGGTCGATGGTGACCTTGTGTCCGACTTGCTCCTTGACGTTACGGCCGGCTGGCGGCTCGTTCCGGTCGCCGTCTTCACGTCACCCAGCCGGATCGCGGCCGTGATCACGAGGATGCGAACTCGCGCTCCTCTCGCGATGAGCTCGTGGTTGCTTGTCCTTCGCCCTGCCGCGGCTTGTGGATGACGCCTCGACGCCCTGCTTGGACTTGCCGGCTGCATCGTAGCCTGGAGGCGGATCATGATGATCCTTGCTTGCCGTTGCTTCGGTTTCGCATTGCTGCCGGTTAGCCACGGCAATGAGCTCCTGGACCCGGCGCGCTTGTTGACGTAGCTCCTCGCCTTGAAGATAGGGTAGTTCCGCTGCGGCCGCCTCCGCAGCCTTCATGTTTTGCACCGGGCAGCTGTACTCGGGCAAGACGATGTCCGAATGCTCGTGCGGATGGCCAGCACGGTTCAGGGCACCGCCGAGATCCCCTCCTTTGCGCCTGACTTCGTTCAGCTTCTCCGTGTTGCCTCTTGCCGGCTCGAAGCCGTGGACGGTGTTGTACTCGCGCATCGTAGCGTTGAGTTGGCGCTGCGTCGATGCGAGGTGGAGAGCCTTGTCGTATATCTGTTGACGCATCCTCTCGAGATCAGCCGCCGCCTTGGCTGGATCCGCACCCGGCGCGATGGGGGTGCTCAGCAACTCGAAGTCAGCTTCAAGGTTGCGCTGGAAGCGAGAGGGTTCTCCAGCTTCATGAACAGTTGTGGCGACGCCGCCTCCTGCCGCCACGTGCTTTACCATGTGCACCTCGGCATAGACGTTGAGCTTGGTGTCGTCGCAGTTCGCGTCGCTGGAGCCGAGGTAGCCGAAGGTGAAGTCGCTGTCGCGGATGCTAGCGTCGAAGACCGAAGGAGCCAAGCACGAGAAGACCTCCTCCGGATACTCCTTGGCGGCGACGGCGACGTAGACGTGGAAATCGCCGAGGGTGAGGATGGTGCCTACGCTGGTGAAGCCCACGTCGGCGAAGCTCTTGGTATTGTCGAGGACGCACCCGATGGAGCCGATGGAGAGCACGAGGCTGGAGATGACCCGCCGATCGTCTACGGTCCGGGATCCCGCGCAGAACGTGATTCCGCTCGTTGCGACCCCACGGTGGGCGCCAAATGTCGTGGTGGCATCAACGACATATCCATCAACGATGGAAAACAAGTGTGGGACAAGGCAACGATGGCGCTCGCGCGGGATTGGGTAACAAGCACGCAAACACACGCGATGTACCCAGGTTCAGGGCCCTCGTGATGAGGTAACACCCCTACGTCCTGCTCTTCTTGATTCTTATTGCTTAGAACGTGGAATCGGGCTACAAGTGGTGCTCCTAGAGCTGTTTCGTGGCCCAGCCGGCTAGAACTACTGGGCCGGCTGGAGGTGGAAGATGATCTCCTACTACTGTCTTCTGTCCTCTGGTTGCTTGCTGTTGCTTCTGTTGCCTCACGCAGGAGGCTCTAGCCCGCCTTATATAGGCAACGGGCTAGGGTTTTGGGTTACAAGGAATTTACAGGATTATCCCTATGACATCATCTACTCTCTGGTTCGGCTGGAGCTCGTTGTCATGATTCTATACAGGGGATGCCCGACAGGAAGTACTGTTCACCAGGAGCGGTTATGCGGGGCTGGCCCACTGGTACGGAACTGTCGGGTGGTTGGTCTGGCTTCAGCCCAGCCGGACGTCTGCATCCGGGTAGACGCAGGCGGCCCGTTCCAGCCGGCGCAGTGCAGGCGGCATCGTTCAGCCGGCATGAGGAGTTTGAAGGTGTGAGCCTCTTTGGGGTATCCGGGGTTCATCTCCCCAACACCACCCAACGTCGCCGCCCGAGTTCCCTCCGGCCGGAGCCTGAAGAAGGCGGCGCCTTGGCGCTCCGCATCTCGAGGTCTGCAGCTTCGACAACCGCGGACAGACGAGTAGGACGTCGCCGCCGGCGGCGCGGACGATGACGGCCAGGGCGAGGGCGGGGGCATCGAGTTCTGCAGCTTCGACAACCGCGGATGGACGAGGAGGTCGGTGTAGCGCCCCGACCCCAGAACTATACAGTGGAACGTTGTGTAACCGGTCATGCTACACAATTGAGGGTTACTGGGTTTACCAATCCCAGGCCAAAACTCATTGGCAGGTGTGCTCGGAATGGATCATCGGCACACAACACCTCAATCATGCCATAAGCTCAGACATCGCTTCCATGTATAGTAAAGAGACCGAGACTTGTGGAACGAACTGGCACATCACAGACTCTACGACACAAAGATATCATAGTTCAACTCATATAATTGAGAAAGATAGCAAAAGACACATCAGAGGTCACTGACCCATCATTACAACAAGCGGAAGCAAATTAAAGTTGTCTAACAACAAGATCCAAATTATGGCCTTAGAGGCCTACAGATAAACATCCCGTGCCAGCCTGTTCCATGACGTCCCAAGCTGCCACCTGGGAACCCCAGACTACTCGTCGAAGTCAACATAGAACCCACCTTCCAGTTCGGTGGCGTCCTCCTCTGAAACAAAATAATAATCAACAAAGCAAGGCTGAGTACGACGTACTCGCAAGAATTAGTAGGGCGATATAGGCCCGATGCAGACGGAGGCTTCAAAGCTATATAAGTGGTTGTTTTGCATAAAGCTGGTTTTGTTTCCTTCCAAAGACTAGGACTCATGGCATCGTCTAATCAGAAGGTTTTCATAAGGGGATAAGAGGGTAACACTTTTCTCTTCGGTTCATGGGGAACCTACTGTATGCAGCAACTCCACTTATCTCTACCAAGGCACTCCCTCGAATCTCCCTCGAGGAAATGAACCTTTTATCACACGTTGATTATGCAACCTCTAGCTGCCATTTGATTAAAGGTTCAGGTTATCTATGATCTTATCGTCTATTCCCAAGTTGTCCATAACCGCGGACACGGCTTTTCGAAAAGATTAAACCCTGCAGGGCTGTACTGTTTTTACCATTGGTACCGTCCGACCCCTTGCCTGATCATTTAGCTCTCTTCCGGGGAAAGCCGGCAGGGCAGGCGCGGTTAAACCTTTACAAAGCATGAGACTATCCAAGGGTCATCGTGACGACAGGACAAGTTCAGCGCCTATTTCAACACCCTGCCCCATCGCCACTCCTATCACCACCATCATCATCACCATCATCATCATCTTCAGCCACACACTCGCAAATGGAAAGCGCAAACTAGAGGACCCTTGGATACGTCCACACTAATTATTCGTTAGTAAGGAGCCCATACTCCCACCTTTGGAAGCACGCTAGTCTTGGTTCAAGAGGTAAAGAACTCGCACCTAGGGGCCAGAATGAGACAAAACACCATCCCCGATGGCAACTCATCCCAGCCTTCTTAGCAATTAATTATCAACACAAGTCTCCACCACTGTCCGAACATTCCATTCACTTCACAATTATGGAAATAATCAACGGACAACTCTAGCATTCGACTAAGCATGGCTAAGCATATCTAAGCATGACATACAACATATATGATTTATCTCAGGCCAACACTTCAATCTATGGTTCATAGGTGGGGAAACAGGTAATGGTTCAGGGAACATGCAATTGATAGGATATTATATACACTGACCAAACTTGTCACCAGAATCGAATGAAATAATATGGTGGATAAAATACTTGGGTAATATGAGATATGCCAAGAAGGTTAGGTTAGCTCTTGCCTTGCTGGTAGTACTGGTCGCGCTGGTTGTCAAGGTATTGTGGTGGGACCTCGACTCCAGAATCTACCGAAACACAAACAACACAAGAAAGGAAATAAATAACAAGAAGACAAGGTGCAATGCACAATCATGATGATATGGACATATTATGCATTGAAAAGGTATTGGGCATGTCCCACAAGTTAAATGGAACCCCTAAATTAAATATCACAATTAACGGGTTAAAACTCCATCTTTAACTTAGTGAATTAGGTGAATATCCAAAATGTCAAGTACTGAAATATGAGTTAAATATGCATGAAAATGACATTATTTGATAGATATTAACCCACTGATCGTTTTGGTACCTTGTTTGCATTTTTCCGATTAACGGTGAGGAAATAGTGATCTAAACGGTTATGCGATTTAAATCATTTTAACCAATTCGAAAATGACATCAAAGTAAAAGTTATTTGCATGCTGTGATATTAACATAGGTAGATAGCATTTGCTTTGCTGGTCATTTTGGTATATCATTTGCAATTTTTGAAGTATTATTCACCAAGTTATGAATTATTCAAAACGGGACTTAAATCTGCCATTTTAGCAATTTTTGGTAAACAGCACTAAAAATTAATTCCCCAACTCTCTCAAATGACATGAAGTGATAGCTTATTGTCCACTGATCATTTTGAGCTATTGAACACAATTTTTGGACAAGTAGAACTCAAGTTATGGAATTAACAATTTCAATATTATTTCTGCCATTTTAGTATTCAGCAAGTAAAGGCAATTTATTTTGACCAATTAAATTACCCAAAGGTACTAACAGATAGACATTTTGGTGCTGAGCATTTTGACATATTATTTGCAATTTTTGGACAAGTGGTTCAAAAGATATGCCAATTCAAAGTTCAACTTCATTTTCTGTTTTTGATTTTAATTCCAGAAATTTGGCCGAACGCTTTTGCACCGGGCCAGTGGCTAGACAGAGCCACTGACTGGTGGGCCGGCTGCCACGGTGGCAGCCACGTCGACCGGCCGGCCCAGTGCCAGGTTTGACCTGGGCAGGGATGCCAGGACCGGCGCGGCGCGATGGTCACCGGCGGCGGCGTCGTGGACGGATCCGACGAGGGAGGCCGTGTGGGGGGCGTGCGTCGTGTCTTTGGGAGTCACCACGACGAGGGCGACCGAATGGTGGCGGCGCCGCCCCAAATGGGTCACCGGACCGACGGCTATGACGGCGACCGGCGGCAGCCCAAACACGAGCTACATCGACGCGTCGATCTAGGGGGAGAGAGGAGGGACGGTGAGGTCCGGGAGGAGCGCAAGCTCACCCTGGTGACGCTGGTGCAGGTGGTGAGGCCGGAGGGGTACGGAGACGGCGGCGATTTGCGGTGGACTGCGGCGGCAGTGCCGGAGAAGACGAGGACGATGGCCTCGATCCCGTGCTCCCGGCTCCGATTGCTCCCAGCAGGAGGACGAGGACGATGGCGCGTTCGGCTTGCCCTGGGGGAGCTCCGGTCGTCGGCGATGTGGCGGCGGCGCTCGGCTATGTTGCGGCCATGGCGCGGGGCGGCTAGGGTTTCTACAGGTGGGGTAAAAAGGAGGGGAGGAGGAGCACGCGGTCGAGGACGCGCATCTTAAGCTCCAGGGGGCCAGGAGAGAGAGAGAGCGGCGACAGTGGCAACGAGGTCCGTCGGCAACGGCGACTGTCGAGGACGCGGTCGCTACAGCGTGAGGGAGACGGCGATTTTGCAAAAACCCCCCTGCCTGCCTTTTCCTTTTCTGTTTTTATTTCTTTAAAAGAACAGCAGCCATTTCCATTTAATTGAGGCATCAGATCATTTCCAAAAAATTATAAAAATATTCGTGGAGTCTCAGAACAGGATAAGGAAGCCCACCATATTTTTATTTGGGAATTTTTGGAAGTGTTTTGCTTCCCTTTAATGTTTTCCATTGGTTGCTTTGATTAAATTTAGCAATTTAATAATGTATGCCATGATGCAATGCAAAGCAAAAAGTGAAAATTTGGCCCATATTTTAGGGTATCAAATCTGGGCTGTTACAATTCTATCCCCCTTACAAGAATCTCGCCCCGAGATTCCTAGAGTAGGAAGAGAGAGAGGAGGGAAACATGACAACTCTTAACTTCAATGATCTTCTGGATCCCACGTTGATCTTCCTTGTTGCAGAGAGTAAGGTAGCAAGCATGATGTGCCGACAAGAAAGTCTGAAGATAGTTCAAGGTGATAGACAAACTTTCTCCAAGGGTTGGAAATATGAACTTTGCACAAGACCATAAGCCTTTGAGAAAGATGACGAAAACCAGGTATATCCAAGAATCCCATGATCCTCAGGTATAGTGGTTGAGGTTAAAGATCTAAGAGATTTCGTCAACGGGCCTTCCGGTGAGGTGCGTGAGCTACAACACCGGCCTTGTCAGGACTCCTAGCAGGCTTAGGTCATGCTCTTGACGAACCCCAATCATCATTTCTGCTTGAGGTTCCGAGTTGGTTAGGTGTGCGGACACTTCAGGCTTTGCAGGTCTGAAGGGGGAGGTTGCGTCAGTGACAGAAGGTAGGGGCACTAATTTCTCAAGACATAGGCATTCATTGTCCAGCTCCAGAGCACGAGCTAGATTGGGAGACACCGGTAAGATGATAAGAATTGACCACTAGAGGGGAGTCCATATCCTCAAAGGGTATTTGATGGTTGTGTGCAAATGACATGAAGATGAAAGAAGGCGATGCTCCAGAATCGAATAAAACTTAAGCTGGATATGTAATGAATCGAAACGTACCCATGAGAACACAGGGGTCCTCTTTAGCGGCTTCAGCAAAGACGTGGGTTAGACGACCACGGTTAACAGTCGCAGCCTTGGCAGCGGGTGTGGGAGGAGCTGGTGCAGGTGTAGAGCCCCTGGCCTTCTGAGGACACTCACTCGAGTAGTGACCCGGCTGACCACAGGCATAACAAGTGAGTCCCGGCGGTGCAGGCGGACGAGGACGAAACCCACTTCCAGCCGCACCCACGGTCGAAGTAGCTGGGCGAGGCGGAGGTGGCTCGTGTCCTGTAGGCTTGGGTACGAAAGGAGCATGGGGCACCGAATTGAACGGCACGAATACCCTGCGCTTCTTGGCTTCGGAAGAAGAAGAGTCCTGGTGGTCCACTGGAGCTGACTTCCTGGAGGACTCTAGCTCCTTCCTGCCTTGCTCCAGAGTGAGAGCCTGATTGTACAGCTCCTGAAAGACGGGAACTTGAAGGGCAACAGCTCATAACGAAGCTGCGGATTCAGTCCCTTGCGGAACAGATATTGCCGGTCCTCATCATTGGTCACATCCCGAGGGGCGTAGCGAGACAGGTGATTGAACTCCCGCCCATAAGCTTGGAGATCCATCCGTCCCTGGTTCAGATTCAGGAACTCCCTTCTCTTCAATTCCATGATGGGCTTTGGGATGTAGGCCGCACGGAAGGCAGTGCGGAATTCCTCCCAGGTGAACACATGACCAGCAGCAGTCATTGCCACATGGCTTTCCCACCAAGAGCCAGCGGCTCCCATCAGAAGGTAGGTTGCAAAATTCACTTGTTCTGCAGCCGGAACATGTAGCGCGGTAAACTTGCGCTCCAGGGCACGCAGCCAATCATCAGCATCCAACGGCTCCTTGGCATAGGCGAAGGTGGGAGGCTGGGACTTCAGGAAGTCGTTGAGATTGTTACATTCAGTATTTCTCCGAGCCCCTTGCTGCACTAACTGCGCGAGAAGATTCTCATTGCGCAGACGGCCCTCTTCGATGATCATCAGTACCTCCGCCATAGTGGGTGGCGGCAGTAGCTCAGTATTGCTTTGCTCACCACGACGGGTAGGAGCCATTCTGGAGATATGAACAAGGACACTGTTAGTATCCATCCCCGAATAAGCGACCACTGTGACAACAATTTAGCAGGAAAGAGCAAGGAGGAACATGTGACATCGCATCAACATGGCAGGAAAATAATTGAACTTAGCAGACATTAGCCAGTCGGGATAAACCCATTAGGTGGTTCAACGGAGAAGATCTTGGGTTAAAGATCAGCTTCATGTACTGGGACTCACAAGTAGCATAGTGCTCACATGGGTGACAACCCTCATGAATCAATACACCAGAATTCCAGTACAATCCGGGACCTTCGGTTCAAGACCATGGGCCATAGCTCAAAGAGAGGAAATACTCGATTAGGTGCGAAACGTTTCAAAGGCTTCGGATGTCTTGCACCTTCTTCTTCATTGCGTGAGAACAACGGAGTTTACTTCGGTTTCTGGAAACGGAAACAACCTAACCAGTAGACTAAAGGTAGGAACCAACCCCGATGAACCTAAACTTTAACTCAACTGCAAATTAAATAGAGGTAAGGTGACTCAGAGTTAGAGCGAGTTGGGTAAGGAGTAAAAAGAATCCTAAGAGGGTTTTCACAACTCATTTTCAGTTCATAAATAATTTTTACTACACTAGACTCAACTTCGACCAATAGAACGGGTTTCCTACAGACAGTACTGCTCTGATACCAATTTGTAGCGCCCCGACCCCAGAACTATACAGTGGAACGTTGTGTAACCGGTCATGCTACACAATTGAGGGTTACTGGGTTTACCAATCCCAGGCCAAAACTCATTGGCAGGTGTGCTCGGAATGGATCATCGGCACACAACACCTCAATCATGCCATAAGCTCAGACATCGCTTCCATGTATAGTAAAGAGACCGAGACTTGTGGAACGAACTGGCACATCACAGACTCTACGACACAAAGATATCATAGTTCAACTCATATAATTGAGAAAGATAGCAAAAGACACATCAGAGGTCACTGACCCATCATTACAACAAGCGGAAGCAAATTAAAGTTGTCTAACAACAAGATCCAAATTATGGCCTAAGAGGCCTACAGATAAACATCCCGTGCCAGCCTGTTCCATGACGTCCCAAGCTGCCACCTGGGAACCCCAGACTACTCGTCGAAGTCAACATAGAACCCACCTTCCAGTTCGGTGGCGTCCTCCTCTGAAACAAAATAATAATCAACAAAGCAAGGCTGAGTACGACGTACTCGCAAGAATTAGTAGGGCGATATAGGCCCGATGCAGACGGAGGCTTCAAAGCTATATAAGTGGTTGTTTTGCATAAAGCTGGTTTTGTTTCCTTCCAAAGACTAGGACTCATGGCATCGTCTAATCAGAAGGTTTTCATAAGGGGATAAGAGGGTAACACTTTTCTCTTCGGTTCACGGGGAACCTACTGTATGCAGCAACTCCACTTATCTCCACCAAGGCACTCCCTCGAATCTCCCTCGAGGAAATGAACCTTTTATCACACGTTGATTATGCAACCTCTAGCTGCCATTTGATTAAAGGTTCAGGTTATCTATGATCTTATCGTCTATTCCCAAGTTGTCCATAACCGCGGACACGGCTTTTCGAAAAGATTAAACCCTGCAGGGGTGTACTGTTTTTACCATTGGTACCGTCCGACCCCTTGCCTGATCATTTAGCTCTCTTCCGGGGAAAGCCGGCAGGGCAGGCGCGGTTAAACCTTTACAAAGCATGAGACTATCCAAGGGTCATCGTGACGACAGGACAAGTTCAGCGCCTATTTCAACACCCTGCCCCATCGCCACTCCTATCACCATCATCATCATCATCTTCAGCCACACACTCGCAAATGGAAAGCGCAAACTAGAGGACCCTTGGATACGCCCGCACTAATTATTCGTTAGTAAGGAGCCCATACTCCCACCTTTGGAAGCACGCTAGTCTTGGTTCAAGAGGTAAAGAACTCGCACCTAGGGGCCAGAACGAGACAAAACACCATCCCCGATGGCAACTCATCCCAGCCTTCTTAGCAATTAATTATCAACACAAGTCTCCACCACTGTCCGAACATTCCATTCACTTCACAATTATGGAAATAATCAACGGACAACTCTAGCATTCGACTAAGCATGGCTAAGCATATCTAAGCATGACATACAACAGATATGATTTATCTCAGGCCAACACTTCAATCTATGGTTCATAGGTGGGGAAACAGATAATGGTTCAGGGAACATGCAATTGATAGGATATTATATACACTGACCAAACTTGTCACCAGAATCGAATGAAATAATATGGTGGATAAAATACTTGGGTAATATGAGATATGCCAAGAAGGTTAGGTTAGCTCTTGCCTTGCTGGTAGTACTGGTCGCGCTGGTTGTCAAGGTATTGTGGTGGGACCTCGACTCCAGAATCTACCGAAACACAAACAACACAAGAAAGGAAATAAATAACAAGAATACAAGGTGCAATGCACAATCATGATGACATGGACATATTATGCATTGAAAAGGTATTGGGCATGTCCCACAAGTTAAATGGAACCCCTAAATTAAATATCACAATTAACGGGTTAAAACTCCATCTTTAACTTAGTGAATTAGGTGAATATCCAAAATGTCCAGTACTGAAATATGAGGTAAATATGCATGAAAATGACATTATTTGATAGATATTAACCCACTGATCGTTTTGGTACCTTGTTTGCATTTTTCCGATTAACGGTGAGGAAATGGTGATCTAAACGGTTATGCGATTTAAATCATTTTAACCAATTCGAAAATGACATCAAAGTAAAAGTTATTTGCATGCTGTGATATTAACATAGGTAGATAGCATTTGCTTTGCTGGTCATTTTGGTATATCATTTGCAATTTTTGAAGTATTATTCACCAAGTTATGAATTATTCAAAACGGGACTTAAATCTGCCATTTTAGCAATTTTTGGTAAACAGCACTAAAAATTAATTCCCCAACTCTCTCAAATGACATGAAGTGATAGCTTATTGTCCACTGATCATTTTGAGCTATTGAACACAATTTTTGGACAAGTAGAACTCAAGTTATGGAATTAACAATTTCAATATTATTTCTGCCATTTTAGTATTCAGCAAGTAAAGGCAATTTATTTTGACCAATTAAATTACCCAAAGGTACTAATAGATAGACATTTTGGTGCTGAGCATTTTGACATATTATTTGCAATTTTTGGACAAGTGGTTCAAAAGATATGCCAATTCAAAGTTCAACTTCATTTTCTGTTTTTGATTTTAATTCCAGAAATTTGGCCGAACGCTTTTGCACCGGGCCAGTGGCTAGACAGAGCCACTGACTGGTGGGCCGGCTGCCACGGTGGCAGCCACGTCGACCGGCCGGCCCAGTGCCAGGTTTGACCTGGGCAGGGATGCCAGGACCGGCGCGGCGCGATGGTCACCGGCGGCGGCGTCGTGGACGGATCCGACGAGGGAGGCCGTGTGGGGGGCGTGCGTCGTGTCTTTGGGAGTCACCACGACGAGGGCGACCGAATGGTGGCGGCGCCGCCCCAAATGGGTCACCGGACCGACGGCTATGACGGCGACCGGCGGCGGCCCAAACACGAGCTACATCGACGCGTCGATCTAGGGGGAGAGAGGAGGGACGGTGAGGTCCGGGAGGAGCGCAAGCTCACCCTGGTGACGCTGGTGCAGGTGGTGAGGCCGGAGGGGTACGGAGACGGCGGCGATTTGCGGTGGACGGCGGCGGCAGTGCCGGAGAAGACGAGGACGATGGCCTCGATCCCGTGCTCCCGGCTCCGATTGCTCCCAGCAGGAGGACGAGGACGACGAGGCGAGGACGATGGCGCGTTCGGCTTGCCCTGGGGGAGCTCCGGTCGTCGGCGATGTGGCGGCGGCGCTCGGCTATGTCGCGGCCATGGCGCGGGGCGGCTAGGGTTTCTGCAGGTGGGGGAAAAAGGAGGGGAGGAGGAGCACGCGGTCGAGGACGCGCATCTTAAGCTCCAGGGGGCCAGGGGAGAGAGAGAGCGGCGACAGTGGCGACGAGGTCCGTCGGCAACGGCGACTGTCGAGGACGCGGTCGCTACAGCGTGAGGGAGACGGCGATTTTGCAAAACCCCCCCTGCCTGCCTTTTCCTTTTCTGTTTTTATTTCTTTAAAAGAACAGCAGCCATTTCCATTTAATTGAGGCATCAGATCATTTCCAAAAAATTATAAAAATATTCATGGAG
Source organism: Puccinellia tenuiflora (assembly GCA_012064385.1). NCBI lineage: Eukaryota > Viridiplantae > Streptophyta > Magnoliopsida > Poales > Poaceae > Puccinellia > Puccinellia tenuiflora. The sequence goes on along the minus strand of QRDG01001813.1, from coordinate 57,915 downwards.
TCTCAGAACAGGATAAGGAAGCCCACCATATTTTTATTTGGGAATTTTTGGAAGTGTTTTGCTTCCCTTTAATGTTTTCCATTGGTTGCTTTGATTAAATTTAGCAATTTAATAATGTATGCCATGATGCAATGCAAAGCAAAAAGTGAAATTTGGCCCATATTTTAGGGTATCAAATCTGGGTTGTTACAGTCGGCGCGGACGACGACGGCCAGGGCGAGGGCGGTGGCATCGAGGTCTGCAGCTTCGACAACCATGGACGGACGAGGAGGTCGGCACCGCCGGCGGCGCGGACGATGACGGCCAGGGCGAGGGCGGGGGCATCGAGGTCTGCAGCTTGGACAACCGCGGACGGACGAGGAGGTCGGTGCAGCTGGCGGCGCGGACGACGACGGCCAGGGCAAGGGCGGGGGCATCGAGTTCTGCAGCTTCGACAACCGCGGTGTCGGCCGCAGTGGCGGCCCAATTCAGGGACCGACGGCCACGTCGCGCCCTCCTCCTCATCTGGCTCGGCTGCCAGCTCGGCGTGCGGCCTGACCACATGCTGCTCGACGAGCTCGACGCCGCACGGCCGTGAGCTGGGCGCGCATGATTTTTTTTATTTCCATTCCCTCGTTGTCGTGTGCTTGCACACAGTAAATGGAGAGGGCTTCGCCGTGTGTTGCACACGGGAAAGATCGACCGGCGGGGCCCACTTGTAAGGAGCCCGCCATCAACATCCGGCGCCGGCGTCAAGTGGCGGTGGGGCCCACCTGTCAGCTTTGCCGTGCGTCGCGAGATTTGGTACACGGCAAAGAATTCTTTACCGTGCTGTTTTTTGCCGTGTACTACGGCACACAGCATCGATCTGCTCTCCCGTAGTGGAACAAGTTGATGTGTACTACTATTACAGATGAAGATCTAGGTTTTTTTTTGGTAAATACTACTAGTATATATCTGAGTCCGATGCCAAGCAAACCGCCGGACCTCACCACTACCTCAGGGTGGCAACGGGTACGTGGATGACCGGGGATGACTCCACCATCCCCGCCCCGATCCCCGCCAATCCCCATACCCATCACCCCCATAAAGCTTCGCGGGGACAAAATGAGCCCCATCCCCGTTAACAATGGGTAACGGTTACCCATTGGGTATCCATGGGGATGTTAACATTAAGTGAGAAAGGTGAGATTAGAGAGGGCATGGTTGCTAAGAAAGATAGAAAAATAATAATTATATGGATTATCTAGGTTTTATTCTATTTATTATACATATATAGTATATATTTTATAGTTTGTCGGGTATCCATAGAGTCGATTCTAGGTTTAAATTACTTATTAGGGTGGGAGCGATTGCTGTTATTTGGTCGCTTTGGCTGTGTAGAAATGACAAGTTTTTTAATGACAAAAATTCTTCTATTCTGCAGGTTATCTACCGTTGCACAGCTACACTCCGATTATGGTCGGTCCTTCAGCGTGTGGAGCACCGGGAGTTGTTCTTGGAGGTATCGTCGCGCTTGGAGGCAGCAGCCAGGGAGCTCTTCTCCCGGCATGGATGGTCGCATAGCCTGCGGATCAGTTCTTAGTTTCCTTCGGCGGTCTTACAATTTCTCATGATGATATGTAATCCGCCTTTTATTTTCGTTGCTTTGGACATGTTGATTGGTTTTGGGCTGTGTGCATCTCAGTTATGCAGAGGCCGGGTGTAATGCTTAATACTCTTTAAGTAATAAAATCCCTTTATCCAAAAAAAATCCATGGAGTCCCCACGGGGAGGATTTCATCTCCATCCCCGCCCCGCGAGGCTAACGGGTACCCGCCAGATAATACCCATGGGGATAATTTGTCCCCCATCCCCGCTCCATAACGGGTAAATCCCCGCGGGTACCCATTCCCACGGGGAATACTGCCATCTTGACCACTACCGTCCATCGCATCTCCATCCAATGGTCTGGTTGTGCATATTTTTCTCCATTAACCACGCCAGGTAATAGAACGCAGGCTTCAAAGGGAGGAGAGAGGACCGGAGGAGAAAGAAACCGCCCGATCCGTTTTTCACGGAGCTGTGATCCCGCGCCCTACTCCTCAGTTGGGCGGCCATGGCGGAGGTGCCCGCCGAGGTGCCTCCCCGGTCCCCCTCCTCTCTCCTTCTTCACCACTGCTGCAAGGGATGACGACGATGACCTTGGCGAGGATGCGCGCAGCAAATGCGGTGCTGCTGCGGCGGCCTCACGCGGCAGCGGCACCATGGTCGCCCGCGTGTCGGAGGTACGCGGCGGCCATGTCAAGGAACGAGAGTGACGTTGTTGTGACGGCGAACCCGGAGGCTACGTCCCGTCCTATCTCGAGTTCAGCAGCCATTGTCCTCGGCCATGGTGGACGCGCAGCCGAGAGCACGTACACTACATCGAGGTCTTGTAGGCGTCGTCCATGGTGGCAGTGGCGCCGCTGCACCTTCATTGGCCTCGTGTGGTGGCCCCATCAACGACCGGCTCTGTTTTCTCACCGCCAGAAACACAACCTTGCCCCATGATCTCATTGACGAGCGTTGCGGCGCTGGCGCCATCCTTCCTTCTGTCAACCGGTATGCTGGTTCGAGGGGCGATCATGGTGGTGGATGTGCGGCAGAGGTCGCTCTATTCTCCAACAGCACTGTAAGCCGGTCTCAATTATACACCTGGAAAAGCCAATGTCGTAGCAGATGCTTTAAGCCGGAAGGTCACTTGTAATCCTTTGACAAAACAAGAGATGCCCAAGGAATTGAGACGGGAGATAGAAAGATCCGGTATAGAGATCTTGGTCGAAGCAGGAGTGAATGGTATATTGGCAATGGATATTGTTGGATAGATTAACATGGACTTAAAAGCAAACATAATCTCTCAACAAGAAGAGGATGAGTTTATAGCAGAAGAGATAAGGAGAATTAAAGAAGGGAGAATGTCTGAACTTACCCTAAGGACGGAAGATGGATTCTTGTGGTATCATGATAGAATTTGTGTTCCGGACATCAAGGAAATTAAGAGTATCATACTCAAGGAAGCCCACGAAACACCTTATTCTATACACCCTGGAAGTACCAAGATGTATTTGGATTTAAAGAAGTTATTTTGGTGGAATAATATGAAAAGAGAAATTGCAAGGTTTGTGGCAGAGTGTCATACTTGTAGTCAAGTAAGGGCTGAACACCAAAGACTAGCCGGATTATTACAACCTTTGCTTATTCCCAAATGAAAATGGGAAGACATTAGTATGGATTTTATCATAGGATTACCCAAAACAAGGAAAAATAAGGATGCAATTTGGGTGATTGTGGACCGATTAACCAAAAGTACTCATTTTATTGCTATCAATCAGAAGGATACAGCGGCAACTTTGATCGAAATCTATGTGAAAGAGATAGTTAGTAAGCATGGAGTACCTTTAACAATAGTATCAGATAGAGGATCTATCTTTACTTCAGCCTTTTGGAAAGACTTGCATAAGAGATTAGGTTCAGATCTTAGTTTTAGTACCGCATACCATCCCCAATCTGGAGGACAGACTGAACGGACAAACCAAATACTGGAGGATATGCTGAGAGCATGTGTTCTACATTTTGGAGGATCGTGGGATGAACACTTGGCATTAGCAGAATTCTCTTACAACAACAGTTATCTGAGTAGTATAAAGATGGCACCATTTGAAGCTTTATATGGAAGAAAATGCAGATCAGCAATCTATTGGTTTGAAGTAGGGGAAAATAAGGAATTTGCACCGGATTACATCAAATAAAAACAAGTAATAGTCGATATTATCCGAGATCGCTTAAAAATAGCCCAAAGTAGACAGAAAAGTTATGCTGATCTTACCCGAAAATAGTAGGAACCCCAAGTACAAATATGGTATATTTGAGAGTTAGCCCCACAAAAGGAAAAGGTTTGGAGTAAAAGGAAAATTGAGTCCAAGATATATTGGACCATTCTGTGTATTAAGTCAGAAGCGGACGGTAGCATTTGAGTTGGAGTTACCGGAGATTCTATCGCAAGTACACAATGTGTTTCACGTGTCACAACTCCGGAAGTGTTTGAAACCACCTGAAGAACCAATTGACTATGAGAAATTAAACTTACAACCAGACCTATCCTATGAGGAGCAACTAGAAAAGATTATAGCAGAAAATAGGAAAAGATTGCGAAATAGAGCAATCAAATTCTGTTTGGTTTAGTGGAAGAATCATTCGGAAAGAGAAGCAACGTGAGAAAAGGAACATGATCTACGACGAGACTATCCACACCTGTTCAGGTACCTCACGAAAGAAACTTTGGGACGAAGTTTAGTTTAAGGGGGAGAGGATGTAATATCCCGCAGTTATAGGTTCCGACAGGATAGAAATAGGAAGTCTGCATCTTTGCATTCATGCATGTTTGAAAAGTCCGAATAATTTTCGCGCTTTTATGCAAAAAGGACTGGGATGTCGAATCATGGCAAACATCGATGACATGGAAACGTGTCACTGACTAGTAGTCGAGAACTATCGATATCACCTAAGTCAATATTTTCAATAATCTATTTTACAAAAGGGTTGGTTAATATTCAGTATAAGACAAACTACCCCAAAGATTCACAGTTTAACAAAAATAAGTATTCTATATATATCTTATCTTAATTCAAAGCAAAATAAGGAAATTAATCATTCATATCAAAATTCATCCCATCCTCATTCCAACTAAACATCTTCCATAACATTTATTCAACAGCATTTATCCAAAATTAATTATATTTCATCTTATCTTATCTTTGAACTCAAAAATTTCATTTAAACCAAGACAAAATTGGATGTTCCCAACTTCTTTATACAATTCGAAGTTTCTTATAACTTCTAAAACGTGGATTTATCACTTAAATGATCTTAAACAAATACAAGGATAATTCATAATAACTTTACATCAGGAATTCATTACAAGAATAATTACAGAGAGTAAAAAGAAAATTCTAAACTAAATCTTCATCTTGATTTCCTTTGGAATTCTTCTGACCTGCAAAACAAAATCACAAAACAAAGGAAAATAGGAGTTATTGTCAAAATGTAGCCAACACCATTTTGGTGCTGGCAGTTCAAAATTTGAATTTGGCAGTAGCTCAACTCAAGAGAAACTTGAGTAAGCTTTTAATCAATGGAAGAATAAAAATCCCAAAATTAGGCAACTTAGATCAGACCACCACACTTTTGATCATGCTCTGGATTTCTCAAGGCAGCAAAGAGGGGCAAAGGCATTGTCGTGTCTTGGATCACGGACACCGGGAGTAAAGGATACCCCCTTTTTAGGTTCGGTATATGGCGCGAAGGAGGCTGAATAACGTCTTCCTCCCAGGGCTTCGTCTACGCTCGAGATATACGTACTAGCAAGCATCACAGAGACACAAGGAGTTTACCCAGTTTCGGGCCGCCCGGAGGTTAACAGCCGTACTCCTGCATGTCTCGATTGAGAGGTGTATCATGGTGTAGCTTTACAATGGTGGTCGCGGGTGAGAACCCGGGAGGTGTTGGCTAGAGGTTGAAGACGAGCAGATCCTGGCCAGGAGGAGATCACCTCTCGCCTATGCTACTCTTCGTTTTGTGCGCTATCTAGCCTAGCCTCCGACTCTCGGGAGAATCCGTCCTCCTTCCCTTGGGTGCCTCGGTCCTCCTTTTATAGGCTAAGGGGATACCACAGGTGCACCCTTGGGGCCGGAGGGGTTTTGGCGGGAAAACCCCTCCGGGTTCTCCTTAGGAGGCGACGTGGCCTCCTCTCGTTCAAGTATTCTTCTCAGGGGGTAGGTGAGATCGCCCACCTTTTCCAGGGAGGGCGGACAGAGGCTGACAGCTTTTCCGCCTCTGTCCCCCTTTGGCGCCTCCATCTTCTTGGCGCCCAAGTCTTCTAGGAGCTTCCAGCCAAGGCTGGCAAGCTTATCCTCTTTGCGCACTGGAGGTTGGTTCCCGGGGGTGAGCCTGGCCTCCTGCTGGGCGTCGGGGTCCCGGGACCTCCATGCCTACTTCCGGGTCGAGTGGGCCTCGGAGGGTCCCCGGGTCTTTTTCCTTGGTTGTCGATGTCGCGCGTGTCGGGACGCCGTGGGGCAGATGGGGGGGCATCTGCCAGTCTTGTGCCTGGGCCTTGAGTGCCTCCTTAGTGGGCCCATGTGCGATGGACCCACTTTGACCGCATCAGGGGAACCCCATATTCCACTGTTGCGACAGTAGCCCCCGGGCATAGTCCCGGCGGCCACGCCCTTCTGCCGCCGGGGCTATGACCAAAAAAGAGTCAAAGTGGGTCCCCGGCGTCAGGTCTTGAACGTCTTGTCCTACCCGCCAGGTGGCGAGGTCTTGGGGTTATCCATCCGGTGGAGTAATTGCGCCAGCCTCCTCGATTCTCGGGAACGGAGAAAGCGAGGCGACGGCCGCTGAAGGCGTGTCCGAGCCTTCTTAAAGGCAGGGATACCCCTCAGGATCTTCATTCGTCTTCTCTCCTTCCTCAACCCCACCCTTCCTCAGAGGTGAGCACGTCGATGGCGGGGGCTAAGAGAGGAGCTGGTCGCTTGCGCTCGTCCTTAGCGAGGGCAGAAGTGGCGTCCGGTAGTCACGGAAGAGTTGCCCCCCGAGGCCGAGCGAGGCGCGGTCACGGCGGTGGCCGCGGTCGCGGAGGCTGAGGTCGCGGAGGTCGCGGAGTGAGAGGTTCGCCGAGCCCTCCCTCGCGGAGGACGACCCACACCGGCTTCCCTCCGTTTGAGTTCGTCGTGGATCTGGACAGAAGACTGTGCAACTGGCTTCATCTGGCGGACTCCTTCGTGGCGGCGGTGGACACGGACGACAACCGGCCCACCGGTTACTGGCTTCAGGTCGAGGGCTGTCCCAACGGCCCCTCCTGGGTCGAAGCGGAGTACACCGTCGATGGCTCCATGCTCCTGGGGAAGGGATGGAAAGCGTCCGCGTGCTCCCGTCGCCTTACCCGGGGGCAGTACCTTTCGTTCGAGTACGACGGGGATGAGATGCTCTCCGTGAAGATCTTCCGTGCTGATGGAGGACGCGAGGATTGCTGCGTGGAGAGTGACAGCAGCAGTCGCAGCAGCTACTACGATGAGGAGGATAAGGATGAAGTTGAAGAGGACTCCCTCAGCATCAAGGCCGAGAGGAGCCCTCTTACCTGAAGATGCGGGGGCGACACCGTGGCAGCGTCCCTCGAAGATGTCCTGGACCTCCTTCTTGGCGGCCTCGTCGACGTACTTCTGGAAGTAGCGCCTTCCGTGGTACGGGGATGCTCCTTGCTTGTGTAGGAGCCAACCTTTCTTTGTAAAAAGTAGGCTCCATTGTAGACTTTTGGATGACGAAAAACTTGTACTCGTGCTGTCGCTTGGCCTTCAAGCTAATTAGATGCGATCGAGAATGGTTTTCTGCAAAACTCGCTCTTGATTGCGGCACTAGCTAAACCGTCAGAGGGGCCAGTGGGGAACAGAGGGCCTATAAAAGGCTCTCTAGCCCCCAGCTCCTTGGCCACCCTTAGTCCTGCTTCTTCTTGCTTCTTGCCCTCCCCTCCCCTTCACAAACCATAAGGCCATGTCGGGGGAGGTAGGAATGTCCTTCTCAGGGACGTCGACGGCGGCGTCCGTGCACCGGGGTGCGGCGGAGGCTCCCAGGGGAACTGGGGCCCGTGTCACTAGAGAAGAAGATGAGGTGATGTCGCGCCTGGCCCTCACTATGGGTGTTTTGCGCTTGGCGACGATCTCTGGTCCTGCAGCCTAGGAGGAGGCCCGGGTGCGTGCGCTCCGCAGGGCTCAGCTTCTGGCGGCCTTGAATGGGAAGACCGCAGGGATCCCGGAGGCATCCCAGCTCTGGGAGGAGTTCGAAGCCATCGAACAGGTCGGTGTTGCGTTTCTCTCGGCCCCTCACTCCTCTTGGGCCTGGTCTAGATCCTGACTGAACTTGTCCCCTGTCGCAGGCGGACGACAATGCCATGAGCGAGGTGGCGGCCGAGGTGGTCTTCCTGCTCCACTGCCTGGCGCCCGGACGCACCAGACAGCCAGGAGACGCCTGAAAAAATCCTACCGGGTTCTCCCTCGCCTCCCAGGCGTCCTCGGGAATTGAGAGGTCCCCCATTGGGCGTGAACAAGGCAAGGGCGCACAGCAAGGAGCGCTAACTCCAAGCTGGCCTTAGTAGCACAGGGTCTTGCAGTTGCACAACCGAATGTAAATTCAAGAATGTAATTCAGAATGTAAATTCGGATGTATGCAACCCTAGACTCAACTCCCGGGGTCATTTCCCAAATCTTCCTTTGCACTAACGCGCCGTCTGGTTTTCAGAGGAGGCCGCTTAGGTGCAAGGCACTCTACCTCTGCACGATAGATGTACCCCCTAAGTCGGACTATACCTTCCGGGAGTCCTTCTCCCCTGTCCACGGGTACTAGGCCAGAGGGAAACGGACCGTTCTCCGGGGTGGTCGCATGCCCCCGCAAAGGCTCTCATCAACCGTCAAGCATGTGCAGGTCGATGGTATATTGACTCCAAGCAATATGTTATGCGCAGGATGCTGATGCAACAACTTAGCTGTTTTCCTGTCGCGTCTCCAGCTCATCCAGTCCTTCCCGGGTGTCAAACTCCTTTTTTCGTGTCCCGCCGCCCAATCCTGCCCCGGGAAGGAGCTGCACACAGCAAACTTTCAGTAGGAAAAGAATGGACCCTCTTTCCTATCATGCTAGTGTGTTATCCGAAGCAAACCGCAAGCACAGTTGGTAGTACATTTCTGTGGTGAGGTGCGTTTCACCACAGCACTGCCCGATTCCCCTTTCCGCGGCAGTACGGCATGAGCGGGTGGCGGTGCCTAGCCTGCGAGGCCACTCGCGGCGCTTCTACCCATCTGCCACCGGCACATACCAGCCCCCTACTTACGGGTTGCTAAGGATAACACGCTTCCATGGAAGGATTGAGGCTCACGGGAATTGAAATAACTTATCTTTTATTCTCCTGGCAACGATTCTTACACCCTATTACAGAACACTAGCCCCTCAGGCGTGCTTTAACGGATCCGACGTTTGCGATTCATGTTCGTAATCAGGGGTAGAATTTCCGAAGATTCTCGATGTTCCAGGCATTGCCTTCCGGCCGGCCTTGCTCGTCCTCAAGGTACACCGTTCCGGGTTTCAGGGTATGTGTCACCCGGAAGGGTCCTTCCCACTTTGATGACATTTTGTTTAGGCCTTGCATGTTTTGCCTCTTGCGGAGTACCATGTCCCCGGGTTGCAGCTCCCGCGAGCGAACATGACGACTGTGGTATCGACGGAGTCCTTGTTGGTACCGAGCTAACCGTAAGGAGGCCCGGCACCTTCTCTCTTCCAGCAGGTTTATGTCATCGATCCTCCGCTCTTCTTGCGTGTTCTCATCATATGCGAGCACCCGGGGTGATCCGTACTTGAGCTCTGATGGCAGGACAGCTTCAGCTCCGTAGACGAGGAAGAAAGGTGTCTCTCTAGTGGCTCTGCTTGGTGTTGTCCTGAGTGACCACAGTACGCTTGGCAGGTGATTAATCCGGTTTTTTCCCTTGTTCTCTAGGTTGTCAAAGGCTTTGGTCTTCAATCCCTTGAGAACTTCTGCATTTGCTCGCTCTACTTGCCCGTTGCTTCTTGGGTAGGACACCGAGGAAAAACACACCTTGATGCCCATTTCTTCGCAGAAGTTGAGGAAGGCTTTGCTTGTGAACTGAGTGCCGTTGTCGGTGATGATTCTGTTTGGTACTCCAAACCGGTAGACGATTCCTTCGATGAACTTGATGGCGGCCTGAGCCGTCTGACGTGGAACTGGCATCGCTTCCACCCAATTTGTGAACTTGTCAATTGCCACGAACAGGTATTCGTGACCTCCCACAGACTTTGGTATCTTGCCGACGATGTCCAGCCCCCAGACCGCGAACGGCCAGGAGATTGGTATCGGCTGCAACACTTGAGCTGGCTGGTGCGTGTTCTTGGCATAGTACTGGCAAGCTTCACAGGTCTTGGCTAGCTGCTCCGCATCATGAAGTACCGCTGGCCAGTAGAACCCTTGGCGGAAAACCTTCCCCGCCAAAGATCTTGAAGCCACATGACTTGAGCATGTCCCCTCGTGTATGTCCCTCAGTAGTTCTCGGTCTTGTTCTTGCGCTATGCACCGTAGCTTGACTCCGTTTTCGCGCCGCCGGTAGAGCTCGCCGTCGATTAGGACGTAGAGCTTTGCCCGGCGGGCCACTTGCTCGGCCTCGTGGTCGTCCTCCGGAAGGGCGTGTTCCACCATGTACTTGATGATGTCCTGGGCCCAGGGTGGGTGGGCCCGTTCCACCAGCAGTACCTCCTGGCCAGAAGAAAGCAGAGCTTCTTCGGCCGCGGGTACTGCCGGGTCTTGTGCTTCCGGGCTGGCTAACCGTGTTATTGGTGTAGAAGGGTTGCCAGCCTCCTTTGTCGCTGAAGAGCTTGGCTTCAGCCTCTCGGGAGAGACTGAAGGCCGCTTGAGCACCTCGATGTAGATCTCGGGAGGTACCGATTCTCGCTTGGATGTCAGTTGTGATAGCTCGTCCGCAGATGTGTTTTCCTCCCGCGGCACGTAAGCATCTCTGAAGCTACTGAAGCGCCGCTGAAGTTTCCACACTTCTTCGACGTACGGTGCCATCTGAGGACAGGCATACTCTTTGTTGACTTGTTTGATGACTAGCTGAGAGTCACCCTTAACGATGATCTTTCCGATGCCGAGGCCGATGGCAGCACGAAGTCCCGCGAGCAGACCTTCGTACTCCGTCGTGTTGTTGGAGATGTTTACTTGGTAGTGCATTTGGACGACGTACTTCAAGCGCTCACCGGTTGGTGAGGTGAGGACGACCCCGACACCTCATTGCCCCTTGGTGTAGGAGCCGTCGAAGTGCATGGTCCAGGTGTCGGGATCCTCCTTCCCGGGAAGGCTCGCCTCCTCCTTTGGGTTGTCGATCGCCGTCTCGGTCCACTCGGCTGTGAAGTCAGCCAGTGCTTGGCTCTTGATGTTGTCTGTGTACTCGAACTTGAGCCCGAAGCCCTGGAGTTCCATGGCCCACGCCGAGATGCGTCCGGTGGCCAGCGGGTTCTCCAGAGGACTCCTTAGGTTGTACTTGGACACCACCGTGATTGGGTGCCCCTCGAAGTATGGCCTCATCTTGCGGGAGGCGATAAGGATCGCTAGCAGCAGCTTCTGCATCATGGGATACCGCTCCCGGGCGTCGCGCAGCACTGAGCTGACGAAGTAGACCGGGTGCTACACCTTGCGGGTCGTAGATCCTTTAGCGGGTTCGATGTCCTCCACGTCCTTGGTGCTTCGGGGTGTTGTCGGAGTAGCCCCCGGCTGCGTCACCTTGGAGTGTATTCCTTCGTCCTCAACGTGTGGCTCGACGATGACGGGAGGGGGCGGGGTGCTGGGATCTTCGAACCCCTAAACACCTGGCCGCCCCTTCTTGCTTGGCTGCCCCGGGAATGGGTCCCCGGGACGCTTGCCCTTGCTTGGCTTCTTTGGAGACGCATCGTGCTCGGCCACCAGCACGGCGCTGATCACTTGGTTAGTGACCGCGATGTACAGCAGTACGGGCTCCTTCTCCATTGGGGCCATGAGGACGGGTGGTGAGGCGAGGTAGCTCTTGAGTGATTGGAGAGCTTCCTTGGCCTCGGGGTTCCACTCCACGGGGCCCGATTTCTTGAGCAACTTGAAGAACGGAAAAGCCCGCTCTCCAAGCCTTGAGATGAAGCGCCCGAGTGCAGTGATGCACCCGTTGAGGCACTGCACGTCCTTGACTCGCCGGGGCGCTTCCATTCGTTCGATGGCCTTGATCTTGTTGGGGTTCACCTCAATCCCCCGATGGGAGATCAGGAAACCCAACAGCTTGCCGGATGGGACCCCGAACACGCACTTGTCGGGGTTGAGCTTGAAGTTGACCTGACGGAGGTTGTCAAAAGTCTCGTGTAGGTCCTGGACTAGGGATTCCTGGAACCTGGTCTTGACCACGATGTCGTCGATGTAGGCTTCAACGTTGCGGCCCAGCTGGGTCCCAAGGCACGCTTGCATCGCGCGCTGGAAGGTAGCGCCAGCGTTCCGGAGGCTGAAAGGCATTCGGGTGTAGCAGTAGCATCCCTTGGGGGTGATGAAGGCCGTCTTCTCCTGGTCCTCGACCGCCATCAGGATCTGGTGGTACCCGGAGAAGGCATCCAGGAAACACAGTGACTCGCAACCGGCCGTGGAGTCCACGATCTGATCGATGCGCGGCAGAGGGAACGGGTCCTTGGGGCAGGCCTTGTTCAGGTCTGTGAAGTCGACGCAGAGTCGCAGCTTGGAAGAATTCGGCTTTGGCACCACCACTGGGTTGGCTACCCAGGTGGGATGATGCACCACCTTGATGACACCAGCTTCCAGTAGCTTGTCAGTTTCGGAGACGATGAACTCCAACTTTTCCTTGCTCTGCTTCCGCAGAACTTGCTTCACGGGGCGGGCGTCTGTGTCCACCGCCAGCTTGTGCTCGATCACCTCCCTTGGTACACCAAGTAAACCTGACGCTTCCCATGCGAAGACGTCAGAATTTTCCCAAAGGAAGGTGACGAGCACGCTTTCCTATTTGTCGATGAGGTGGGCACCAATGGTGATGGTGCGGGTGCCATCACTCGTGAGTGCCACCTTCTTGGTCATCTGCGGGTCGCCGCGGAATGGCGCCCTCTTGGAGGCCGCGGGTGCCGAGCCCCCGGGGTTCCCTCCGCCCCCGAGAGCAGCATCAGCACCAGCATCTTGCATGTCTTGTCGGGTGTATGCCGTTGCGGCCACCATCTGGTTCAGTCTCTGGACGCAGTAGATGGCGTCATCGACGTCGGCCTTGATCCTGATCACACCCCAAGCCGCTGGGATTTTCATCATGTTGTAGGCGAAATGGGAGACGGCCATGAACTTGGCCAGCGCGGGTCGGCCGAGTATGCCGTTGTAGGGGAGCGGTGTGTCGGCGATGTCGAAGACAAAGTGAATGTTGAAGATATCTGGTGCTTAATCTTCAACAGACGTGGACCTGCACACACTCAACCAAAATACTTTGCCCCCAACAGCAGAAAGGTTGTCAATCTTTCCGGTCTCGCAGAAAACAAAGCGGTTAATTGTATAGTGAAATAGATGAATTATGAAAATGGACCAGAGGAGTAATGATGATGAAAAGTGATGAATAAAGGTTGCAATCAATGTAAAAAGATGGACCGGGGGCCATGGGTTCACTAGTGGAGTCTCTCGAGTAAATAGAACATTCATATGATGGGTAAACAAATTACAGCTGGGCAATTGACAAGATTATAACACAAACTTAATCTAGCTATGACAAAGAGAACATGATAATATTTAAGTAGGCATCACGACAATGAACAAAAACCGTTGAGTCCAACTGCATCTTTGTCTAAAAAGTCCACCGTGGGATCGCTATCCAGCCTGTCACCCATCGGTATTAAGTTGCAAGCAACAGACATTTGCATTAAGTAAAGAGCATGAAGTAAGCAATATTAAATATCAAAATAGACTTTAACACCGTTGTTTTACCCTTAGTAGCAACAGCACACCCTCGCCCTTAGACGTTTCTCCCAGGAACAAAAGGGGGCATGAACCCACTATCTAGCATAAATACTCTCTCTTCGAGATACACACAATCACTTGGCCAAATTAACTACGCACATCGGAGAGCATGCAAGAACATAAATCAACATATAATAATCATGCAAATTCTGATCATAACTTTGTAATCCATCAGATCCCAGCAAACACATCACATAGCATTACAATAATCGATCTTGATCATGTTAGGCAGCTCACAAGATCATAAGACATGAAGCACAAGAGAGGGAGACTACCATCTAGCTACTGCCATGGACCCAAGGTACAAGGTGGGACTACTCACAAATCATCCCGGAGGAAGGCATGGCGATGAGGAGCCCTCCGGGATCGATCTCCCCTCCGGCAGAGTGCCGGGATCTGCTTCAGAATCACCCCCGAACTAGGGTTTGAGTTGACGGCGCCTCGGGATGACTTTTCTGGAAAAAAATGGAAGCCCCCGTCGTTTTTAGGTTAAAAGGGATTTTATAAGCGTCGGAGGGGGCCGATGGGACGTCCCAGGAGCAGGGGAGGGTCCCACCCGCGGGTCTAGGTGGGGCCGCAACAAGCGCCCGCCTGTGGCCCCTGGGTGGCCCCCCAGGCTGCCCTTTGGTCCACAGGTGTCTTCCGTCGCATAAAAAATCTCCATAAATTTTCAGCGCAATTCGACGATATTTCCTGAAGTGTCTTTTCTGAAATACAAAAACAGCAAAAACAGGAAACTGGCACTAGGCAACTTGTCAATAGGTTAGTCCAACAAAATGCATAAAAATGATTAATATGATAATAAAACATGTGACAACATCACAAAACTAGCATGGATCAATAAAAAATTATAGATACGTTTGACACGTATCACCTATCCTATGAGGAGCAACCAGAAAAGATTCTAGCAGAAAATTGAAAAAGGTTGCAAAATAGAGCAATCAAATATTGTTTGGTTCAGTGGAAGAATCATTCGGAAAGACAAGCAACGTGGGAAAAGGAAGATGATCTACGACAAGACTATACACACCTGTTCAGGTACCTCACGAAAGAAACTTCAGGACGAAGTTTAGTTTAAGGGGGAGAGGATGTAATATCCCGCAGTTATAGGTTCCGACATGATAGAAATAGGAAGTCTGCATCTTTGCATTCATGCTTGTTTGAAAAGTCCGAATAATTTTGCGCTTTTATGCAAAAAGGACTGGGATGTCGAATCATGGCAAACATCGTTGACATGGAAACGTGTCACTGACTAGTAGTCGAGAACTATCGATATCACCTAAGTCAATATTTTCAATACTCTATTTTACAAAAGGTTTGGTTAATATTCAGTATAAGACAAACTACCCCAAAGATTCACAGTTTAACAAAAATAAGTATTCTATATATATCTTATCTTAATTCAAAGCAGAATAAGGAAATTAATCATTCATATCAAAATTCATCCCATCCTCATTCCAACTAAACATCGTCCATAACATTTATTCAACAGCATTTATCCAAAATTAATTATATTTCATCTTATCTTATCTTTGAACTCAAACATTTCATTTAAACCAAACCAAAATTGGATGTTCCCAACTTCTTTATACAATTTGAAGTTTTGTATAACTTCTAAAACATGGATTTATCACTTAAATGACCTTAAACAAATACAAGGATAATTCATAATAACTTTACATCAGGAATTCATTACAAGAATAATTACAAAGAGTAAAAAGAAAATTCTAAACTAAATCTTCATCTTGATTTCCTTTGGAATTCTTCTGACCTGCAAAACAAAATCACAAAACAAAGGAAAATAGGAGTTATGGTCAAAATGTAGCCAACACCATTTTGGTGCTGGCAGTTCAATATTTGAATTTGGCAGTAGCTCAACTCAAGAAAAACTTGAGTAAGCTTTTAATAAATGGAAGAATAAAAATCCCAAACTTAGGCAACTTAGATCAGACCACCACACTTTTGATCATGACCTGAATTTCTCAAGGCAGCAAAGAGGGGCAAACGCATTAAACCGCATAGATCAAGTCCCACAAAGGCATCAGTTTTGCTAAGGCAGCATTAGCTGGTTGAGCATGATCTGGTGATCAATTGCAATAGGCAACATAATACAATTTCCAAGTAACTGCCAAAAATTCAATTAAAGCCCTCAATTAATTTTTGTGGTGTCACATTTACCATTATTTGATAAATGGACCAAATTCCTTAAAGCCCACAGTCAATTCCAGCCACAGTCCATTTACAATTCCAGCCCACTAGTAAAGCTACCCAAACCCATCAAGTTTACTTCAGAACTAAGGAGCAAGTCGGCACAACCAGGATAAGATCAAGTGATGTGGAGGGATAACTCCCTACACGGAAACTACAGCTGAAGTTCATCCACAAATGGACTTGAATCCATCTCATAACCCAAATGGATGGATTTGAACCCAATTCATAACCAGAATGAACAAAAAACAGCCGGCCAGAGCAAGGATATGATCAAAGAGGTCGAATGGTTAGCCATAGAGGAGTAAACAATGGCCAGGCACAGGAATCCATTCATCTGAGGATAGGAACCTCCTTAAATGAGTGAAAATAGTAGTCCGAGGTAGAAGAAGGGCCACTGTAAGCATCTTACACAGCACATGCAATTATCCTGGTGTCACCACCAGAATCATTCCCAAAACTCTATAAATAGAGAGGCCAGCTGAATCCACAAGTTACAACACACCCAAGCACAACACACACATCACTCTGAACATTTTCATCATCAAGAACATTATCCACCACACATCTTGCAGCTAGAACTATACACTCTAGGAAAATTGAAGCAGCTAGGAGGAGCAGGCTAGCCACAAGACGCAGGTTGTCGGTTAGCCAGAAGACCAAGCTACTCATCAACAGCAGGTTGATCCTTTGTGTGCTATAGGCAGAGAGGGAGAGAATCAGCTAGCTCTGAAGTCGATAGAGCCAAGCTAAGCATGATTTCATGCAGGGAAGGGAAGAGTGAAAGTGAGGAGCATCTATTCTTTAGTGAACAAGTGCTAGGCATGTTTATATGCTTACAAAAGAGAGAAAGAGAGCAAAGTATGCATCTATTCTTTTCAGAACCATGTATATCATGGATTGTGTTAAAGAAAGATGAGAGGGAAGTGCAGCATCTGTTCTTAATAAATCACACACAAGCCAGTGAACCAGGGAACTGGACTAAACTGAGCTTAGCACATCTGTACACTGGAAGAAGCATAGGAAAGCATAAAACATATTTACAAAGCCTAATAGCAAGCTAGCTACTGTGTAACTCTCCCGGGAGGCATCACAGCAAGCCAAACAAGCTAATCAGCCTTCCAAATACATTTCAGTTTCACTGGAAGCGGACACCAGCAGTCCTACAGCAAGAATACGAATTCTTTATCACTAAAAAAAATCCTCTCGAATTCTTTTTCTGCATATCTTTAGTCCTCAAATCTTTCCAACCAAAAGTATTGATCCAGGAAGCTTATCTTTTCACTAAATCATCTACGAACATTAAGCAATACACAGTAAAGCTTAAACACATGAACCCTAAGTACTAGAGGGAAAAATAGTGCTTTAGATCAGTGCTTTCCTAGCATATCTTGTGGGAGAAGGAGTTTAGAGTTAGAGAAAGAGGAGAGCAAGCACCTGACACCCATGGCCGTAACTCACAGACGACGAGGCAGTGCCCGTGTGGTCTGTGGAGGAGGACCAGAGGAGGAGCGCGCACCAGCACCAGCACCAGCACGACGGCAGCACAGAGGGAGAACTCTGCGCCAAGCCATAGTGGAGCATCTCGGGGAAGGAGGAGCTCGGCGGAGCGGCGCCGTCACCGAAACCCTAACCCTAGGTTCGGGTTGCGCACGGTCACACCAAGCGGAGAAGAGCAAATCGAAAGGGAGGTAGAGAGAGAGCGTCGAGAGGGCTCTCGGTTGCGCCCTAGCACGGCAGCGGAGTTGGCCGGAGCACGCCGAAATCGGCCGGCGACGAAGAAGGCGAGAGGGGATCACGTCGAGCATGGGAGCGAGAGAGGGACAGAGAGTGGTTCGGTCGGTTGACCCGAGCCAGTCTAACGTTGGACTGGGTTCAACCAAGTTAGACCAAGGGTATTTTGGTCATTCCATAAATCAAATTCAAATTCAAATTTAAACTCCTAAATTACTCCTAATAAAAAAATCAAATAAAAATTTGTTGCAACTCAAAATTTTACAAGGATTTCAAAAATGATTTTTACCTTATTTGTTGAAAAGATTTATTGAGTGAAAAATTCAAAGATCCTTTAGTGGACATGATTTGAATTGTTTTCCAAAATATTCAAAGATCCTTAAGTGGACATGATTTGAATTGCTTTTCAAAATATTCAAAGATCCTTAAGTGGACACGATTTGAATCATTTTCAAAATATTCAAGGATCCTTCAGTGAAAATGAATTGAACTATCTTTCCAAAAGTAAAATAAAGTACCTTTCTATAAATGACTGTCCTGTTACTCATCCTAGGTAAAACACACAAAGAAGAAATCATCTTAAAATGTAAAGGGGGGAATTTTCCAAAAATCATCTCATCTATGCATAATAGCATGATTTGGATTTTTAAACATTGTCTTATAAAGAGAATGATGCTGATTTCAGAACACAAGGGTCACGAATCGCCGGAAGCTTTAGACTACACTACTTGTCAGTCTCAAGGCAAGTTCATTCTTGCATACCGTTTGATGTATTTTTATCAAAGTACTTGCAAAGTTACCTATACGTTCCTTTCACTTGCATAAAAAAGAAAAATTATTTTCGAATGATGTGGTATATACTATTGTTGGCGTTGGAACAATGGAAAGATGAATAGGTACGGTGTTCCATCGTACGGGAAGGTATATATCCTTAGAAAACTAATAACACATGTCCCGGTGATCCTTTCGCCATAGTGAAAGCATCAACCAACGGACTTTGTATGGGCGGGGTCAGTCAGAGGCTTCTTTTCTCATCCGCATATCCTTGGTAGGCCTACACCGGGTTAGGTCGTTGCGACGGCCAACAGCTTGGAAGCGCATGCTCTTCCTGCCCGACGGGGTAATTGGTGGGAAGCTCGGGAGGGATGATGGGTATGCGTGGAACATGATTCCCCTACCGCATCATAAATGGGCGGATGTGTGTTGATTAGGGAGAAGCTCCACATGGCTGTATGACCTGAGTCTTGGCTATAACACCCATGGAGTGTAAAGAGAGCATATATAGGGCCAGGCAACTGTTGGGTAAAGTGATGCAACTCTGCAGAGTCAAACAAACAAATTTGTGATATCACAACCGTGTTCTCGGAATGGAACTACGAGATCGAGGCCGGAATGGAGTCCCATTTGGATTCACAAGACCGGTGGAGGCTGTGGACATAGTGTTCAAAATAAAATGAATCTTTTGAAGAATTTTTTTACAAAAACTTGCATTATGTCTATGATCTATGGTCATGGAAGTAGCTAGTGCATGAAACACCTTATCTCTATGTATTCAGAACTTCCTGAGTAACGCTGTTACTCACCCTTTCCCATTTGACCCCATGCTTAGACTTTGAGGAGGCAATCAAGGAGGGCTATGGAACTTATCATGAAGACGAGGTGTACTACGAGGAGCCTGATCTGTCTGGAGGCGTGGAAGGCATCGACTACCTGATAGCATATGGCGTAGAAGACGAGGAGGCATAGACTTAGACTCCTGTCTTAAGAAACAGGCCGAGCAATACTCGACTAGTACTACTTGGGTTGTTGAGCCCTATGGTTCTTAGTTTACTTCTTTCTATCATTAATAAGTTGACCTCAGTCAACCGTACCGTAGTTGAAATTCCTCCCATGTCGGAGGAAGACGTTGAAGTTTTTGTACACTTCTGGCTGGTAATCTTTAGCAGCGTGTAATAAAATGGACCCGCAATGTTTCTGTTGTACTACTCTAAGGGATGTAATATTTATGGATAAGTCCTTCCGTGGGTGTTATGTCAACGACTTGTACACTACAATATGCAGTGGTGTGCGGGGTCACCGTAGATGGTATCAGATGCTAGACCTTAGGTTGGAAACCTATTAAAGGGAAGGCCGGTAGGGTAATGTTTTCTTAGGCTGTAATGAGAATAACATTATCATGCATATAATACTTCATTCTTATCAATAATCTTCTGTGTATAGTAGGATGGATACCAGATTTCCCAAGCGAAGCGTTCGAATGCGAAGTATCTCATTAGGAAGAGGAGTTTTCCGAGGCAACTGGGCGGTAGTTCTGGAGCAAATGATCAACTATTTGGGGATTGAGACTAAAGTAGTGGTCAAGTATGTGCGGGGTCAAATTTTGTACCTTTCATCGCAGTGGTGTGCAGGGTCACCGCACGTGCGTCACGGGAAGAATCGGTCTGCCATCTTCAGCGATGGCTTCGATCTTGTACCTTTCATCTTTCTCCAACCTTTTGGCTGGGCCTCGTTTGCTGTCAGAAGATTTGCTCGATCCGGAGGACTAAAAGAAGAAAGAGCGTTAATATATGTATATACAAATCAAATAATGTATTTAGTCAACAGAGGGTTAATTAATATACCTCGTCGGACCCTGTAGTAATTAAGGTTCGAGAACCGGAGCCGTCAGCTTCTATCTCCACTCCCTCACCGGAGTCATTCAAAAAGCTCAAGGCGATATCGACGTCGTCATCACCACGAATCATATCCTCCAATATGTTTTCCTGATCTTCGTCTCTGCCGCGATCCATAGTTTCTGCAAAGACAATTGACTTGTGGTTAATTAGCAAACAGATAAGACGTATAAAAAATTCATTAGCAAAGAGATAAGACATATAATTTTTAACAAGTTCTATAATTTTTATTACACAAGATTTATTAAACAAATTTTTATTACAAATTGCAATTTTTATTACTAGACACATTGCAATTTGGCCTAACATTCTAAATTTTGGTCTAACATTCTAAAATTCTAAAAATTTGGCCTAAAATTCTAAATATTCCAAAATTCTAAAAATTTGGCCTAACATTCTAAAATTTGGTCTAACATTCTAAAATTCTAAAATGCTAAAAATTTGGCCTAACATTCTAAAATTCTAAAAATTTGGCCTAACATTCTAAAATTTTGGCCTAACATTCTAAAATTCTAAAAATTTGGCCTAACATTCTAAAAATTTGGCCTATTATTCTAAAATTCTAAAAATTTGGCCTAACATTCTAAAATTCTAAAAATTCTAAAATTCTACTATGGGAATAACAAAATTTGGTCTAAAATTCTACTGAAAATGAGAACGTGGCGGCCGGAGGAGGAGAACGGCGGCGGGCGGAGGAGCTCAGGCGAGCGGCCGGGGAGCGGAGGGCGGGCGGCCGGGGAGGTGAGGAGGACGGCGGCCGGCGGAGGTGCTCGGGCGAGCAGCCGGGAAGCGGAGGGCGAGCGGCCGGGGAGGTGAGGAGAACGGCGGCGGGCGGAGGAGCTCGTGCGAGCGGCCGGGGAGCGGAGGGCGAGTGGCCGGGGAGGTGAGGAGGACGGCGGCCAGCGGTGGAGCTCGGGCGGCGCGTCGAGGGCGGCGCATGGAGGCTGGCGACTGGCTCGAGCGACGGGCGCGGGCGCGGCGAAATCGGGCAGCCTGCCGGCGTCGGGTTCGTTTGCGCGCTCTTGGTCCTTAGTTCTTCGCGAGATCGAGAATGAGAGGGAGTGGGGAGGCAGAGGCGCAATTATAGTAGGGCTTTAGTCCCAGTTCGTGGCTGGAACCAGGACTAAAGACCCTTTCGTCCCGGTTGGTGGCTCCAACCGGGACGAAAGGTGACCCTTTAGTCCCGGTTCCAGCCACGAACCGGGACTAAAGGTTATTTTCGGGGGCACCGAAAGGGCGCGCGCCAAAACCACCTTTAGTCCTGGTTCCATCCACGAACCGGGACTAAAGGTGCTTTTGGAAATTAAATTTTCGGCGCGAAGGCCACAGTTTAGTTTGTTTTTTGAAAAATGTAATAAACTTATAAATTCAATATCTTTTGATCTGTTTATCAGAAAAATGCAAGTAATATATCAAATTGTTCATAAAAATGTAATCTATCTATTTATAAGAAATTCATTTTTGTTTGAGATTTGAGGTGAATTCATTTAATTACAAAATTTGGAATTTGAACTCCATTAAGTTATTAAACTTATAAATTCAATATCTTTTGATCTATTTATCAGAAAAATGCAATTAAAATATCAAATTGTTGATAAAAATGTAATATATCTATTTACAACAAATTCAATTTTGTTTGAGATTTGAGGTAAATTCATTTAATTACAAATTTTGGAATTTGAACTCCATTTAGTCATTAAACATACATATTTTCTGTTTCAATTTTTTTATGCCGGTACCGGGTGTAGTATGCCCAATCAGGAAGAAGCACACGGATCGTGTGTTTTCTTCGAATGCTTGTGAGCCGTTGGATCAGCGGTGTGTTTCTGTCGAGCGCTTGTGAGCCATTGGATCTCAAGCAGAAGATAAGGCACACATATCAACGCTCCTTTAGTCCCGGTTCCAGCTATCAACCGGGACTAAAGGTGAAGAATTGCCCTGATCTTTTAGCTATAAATACCCACCATGAGGAGGAGATGAAGAACAAGAGAGCACGGCAACAACAGAAAGTGAAGACAGAGGACTCCTCTATGCACGAGTTTCTCGAGGATGTCGTTGGGTAGTGACCTATGACATCTTCGAGGGGCTCGGCATAGAAGCGTTCTCTCAGTGCTAAGAGGGTTCATAATGTAGTCAAGCTAGCCGGAAAGCGAAGACAGAGGACTCCTCTATGCACGAGCTTCTCGAAGATGTCGTTGGGCAGTGACCTATGACATCTTCGAGGGGCTCGGCATAGAAGCGTTCTCTCAGTGCTAAGAGGGTTCATACTGTAGTCAAGCTAGCCGGAAAGTGAAGACAGAGGACTCATCTATGCACGAGCTTCTTGAAGATGTCGTTGGGCAGTGACCTATGACATCTTCGAGGGGCTCGACATAGAAGCGTTCTCTCAGTGTTAAGAGGGTTCATACTGTAGTCAAGCTAGTCCGGAAGGCAAAGACAGAGGACATCTCTATGTCAACAAAATAAGATACACATGTGTGCCAAGTTTGAGAACACTCATATATAAATATTTAATATATTATTACACATAACCAACATCCCCATCTAGCGTATGTCCGGCATGCATGTATCTTCTGCACGTCTAATCCTAGAGGGCAGACAACCTTCTTTGCTTCGTACGTACTGGCGGGCAATTCGTTACCCTTTGGAAGGTCCTTCTTCATTATTTTCAGCAACTTTTCAAATCCCTTGTTAGTCACACTATCATGGGGTTGTCACAGCAAGTTCTTCCTCAGGGAAGATGAGTTGCGGGGCCATTGACGATTGAAGTTCGTAGGAGTTGTTAATCTCGCTAAGGGACAAGGATTTTACCCAGGTTCGGCCCCTCTTGATCGAGGTAAACACCTACTTCCTGCCTCGGCTTTATTGCTTGGACTAGTTCTCGATTACAAGGTTTCGACTCCTATCTGGGGAGTCGGCGACTATGGATCTCTCGATTCCTTGATTGCTTATCGATCTAAGGTCCATGGCCCTCCTTATAAAGGCGGTCGAGTCCCTGAGCTTACAAGTTTACACCGAGTCATACTTGGACCTGGAGTCCTACTCTACGTCTTGGGCTTCCAAGTTAGAGCTCCGGGTTGTACTAGAACTCCTGACGAGTCTTTCCTTCTTCATGGGCTCGGTCGGCTTGTCTCCAGCCCAGCCCATGTGACTTGATGCGTGACTCGGCTTTGGCCTTCTTGGTCTTGGCGGGTCTACTTTCCGGGTCCATGGGCCTACCTATAAAGTATCCCCCCATCAGTAGCCCCCGAATTTATCTTGGGCGCAGCTTTGGCGGCTTCCTCCTACTCCTTGGTTCGACTCCTTGGTTCGACTTCTCCAATTTGAGTCTCTGGCTCAGAAGTCGCCTGCTGCTGGCTCCAAGATGAATTCCTGCATAAAAACATAACACACACATAAAATGAGTCTATCCTCGCCCGGTCCACCACTCTTGCCTTCGCATTAGCTGGCCGAGTTTGTTATGGCTCTTGTGAACAAGCTGGTGCAGAACTTAACTCTTTTCAATTCTTGCAGTCACAGGACTCGCCTTTCTGAGACAAGCCGGCTCTTCTTCCACTTCTGTGACTTTACTTTCTCGATCATTTCCTGTTTGACTTTTAACCACTGAACCGTTATCCACAGATTTACCATGGACCATTACTGTAACTTTCTAGGGTTTTTCCCTACTTATAAATTGCGAAGGGTAGGGTCCAGAACCCTTACTTGTCCCTTTCGCCTCCAAATTTCCCTTTCTCCTTGCTCCTTTCATTCCCGCGCGCAGCACACCCCGCACGCTCGCCATGGCGCCCAAGCGCTCCAAGGCAGCTTCCAAGGCCAAGGCCTCTACGTCCAGCAGGACGATCGACATCGCTGCCGCCGCCGCCAAAACTTTGTCATCGAAGCGCTCGATCTCCGCCGATTGGGGCGGATCTACTATTACCGCCGAGCAACTCAAGGCGCATCGGCTTGCTGGCCTTCTTCCCTCCAATGTCAAGGCTCGAGCCCCAGGGGACGAGGTGGTACCCTCTCCTGCGAAGGACGAGGTCGTGATCTTCTCAGAACATCTATTCCGCGGATTCACGCCCCCGGGTAACCTTTTCTTCCGCCAGCTTCTTGCTTTCTACAAGTTGCGCATCCACGATTTGGCACCCAACTCTGTCTTGACCCTATCCAATTTCGTCACTCTCTGTGAGGATTACCTCCAAATCGAGACAGACCTAGATCTCTGGCTCGAACTCTTCTACTGCAACCCCCAGCCTGAGACCTCTGGGGGTCCTCTTCTGCAATGCGGTGCTATTGCTCTTCAGCGTCGCTTAAACTCCGTCTTTCCCAAACCTGTGTTTCCCAATCGTGTCAAGGACTGGCACAAAACCTTCTTTTACTGCAAGGATACCTCTCCTGCAAATGAACCTTGACTCCCTCTGTTCTCTGAAGATCGCCTAGAGGCGACTCCTCTTATGAAGGCTAGGTGCTCAGAGGCCGCCCGGCCAAAAAGTAGAGTCTTTGATTGTCCGAATTCGAGCTCTTCTGTCTCACAATTTGGAAAATATGGATCTTGTATGCTGCTGGACAACCTGGAGAATTCAGCCGCTGAGTCCTAGGACACGGCTTATTCACACGTACACTCGTTGCGTGGGTGACGACCTCCGGACAATAGATAAGTTATCAGATGGTCCTGAACTTGGTCGACTGATCAAAAAACTGACCGGGAAACCAGTAAAGGACCAGCGCACTTTGGACTCCAGCCCTTCTGCTCCACCAACCAAGCTCCTGATGTAAGTATTTTACTTTGTCTCATTTTCAACTGCTTTTCTCTTTCTCATTTAATAACTCATTCTCTCTGACTCCTTTGCAGCTAACTGACTCCTTCTAGAAGCCAGCTTCTGGAGCTGAAACTAAAGCTGAAGCTGAAGCTGAGGCCGAGGCTGAGGAGGAGACTCCTGTCACAGAGCAAACCACTGTGGCCGAAGATGTTGACGATGATGTTAACGAGGAGTCCTCTCAAGAGGCTCCTGTTGAAGATGATGGTGATGATGATGAGGAGGAGTCCTCTCTGGAGGCTCCTGTTGAAGATGATAATGTCGATGATGATGATGGTGAAGAATCCTCCCCAGATGCTCCTGCTTCTGAGCAAGAACATGTGGCTTCAAGTCCTGCAACTGCCCAGCCAACCTCGTCTGAGGATTCCTCCGGCGCGAAAAGCCGCTCCTCATCTCCCCCAGCTCCCGTTAAGAACGGGTCTCGAGCAGCTGTCCCAAAGGTACCCCTCTCTCGAGTCCTTGGATCAACCAGCTCCATTGCTAAACTTCAAGAATCTACGCAGAGCGTCATTGCTGCTAGAAAGAGGAAGCTGCGCTCCGAAGGACCTGTAGAGACTCCTGACCCTTTGCCAGTTTCACATCAACGGAAGTCGACTTCTCCTCCTGAAGAGACCGACTCCTACCACTCTGGCATGTCTATGCCCTCTTCTGACTCTCAGGCCTCCTTGGACCTTAAGACTAATACTGGGTATGACTCCTCAACCTGTTTGCACTCATATGACTTCTGCATTTCCTTTTCATTGGATTACTGCTGACTTCTGACTTTGTCTATTTCAGGGCTCGGCCTTATCTGAAGGTCACCAAGCTCAAAACAAGGTTGATGTTACAGCATCTCGTTGGTCTGTCCCTCCTTCGGCTTCTGAAACAACAAGCACCAGGACAGCTCCCTCTACACCTGCATCTGCAGGTGTCAACACTACTACAGCTCCCACTATTCCCGAGTCCCCTTCAAGGACTCGGGAGGCAACTCCACTGGTGGTCCAGTCCTCTTCCAGGGCTGAGATTCCTACAGCCATTCCTCAACCTCCCCCGGCTCCATATCAGGCGGCTTCTTCAGCCAAATTCAACGAGCCGGCCAAGTCCTCGATTGATTACAGTCGACTCCGAGTGGCTGACAACTTGTCCTTCTCTGAGGCTTGGGCAGAGGCTGTTGATTTAAATGATCAAGCAGCCATACTAAAGGATGATGAACAAATGGCCCTTAGGTCTCTCCAACTTATCCATAATGTAAGCTTTATGACTACTACTCTTTATGCTTTCTGGTAGCCTCCTATTGCAGTAGCCCCCAAGCACCCTGTATGTGGTGACTTGTGACTAAGATAGGTGCTTTGCTCTGAACTTTAACTCAATTGCTTTTGAGAAAAAACTTGCACACTGTAGCCCCCAAGAACTGAGTCCTTAGATTTTCTAAGACTCGGGGCTTTAATCTGCTGACTCTTAGGTAGAGTAACTAGAAAATTTTCCACGAGTAGCCCCCAAGCGCCGGGTTGTCAGCCTGCGACAACTTGGAGCTACAAATTGATGTGAATAGCTGATATTTAGCTTGTAGAAAAAATTCTGTTCTGCGAGTAGCCCCCAAGCGCCGAGTTGTTAACTTGTGACGGCTTGGAGCTGCTGACTTGTTGACTAGGACTCATGCTTTATGTTTTTTTAAAAAAATCTGACTCCTGAGTAGCCCCCAAGCGCCAAGTTGTTAACTTGTGACGACTTGGAGCTCATGAGTTCTCTATTTGTCTTGTAAATCCTGACTTGTAAAATCTGGCTTTGTTGATGTTGACTTGTGAATCCTAGCTTGTAATATCTGACTTGTCAATTCTGACTTGTGCCTGCAGAACCTTATTTCCAAGATGAAGAGGGATATGAAGGAGCTTGTCGTGGATATGGGACATGGGTACCCACAAGGAGGATTAACGTGGCCCATCAGGAGGAAGCCCAGCAGGCCGACTCCAGTCATAATAGGAAAAGAACTCACCTTTCCTACTTGTAATAGATTAGCCGAGTCCTAAGAGGACTCTACTTGTAACTCGGCCCTCCACCTTTATAAGGAGGAGCCGGGAGCACCAAGAGGGACAACTTAGACAAGCCAAGACAGACCCAGCACAACCAAGACAGACGGGACAGAGCCCGATATACACAATAGAGGAGCCGCCTCATCGGCGACTTCCACCATGAGAGGAATACAACCTAGCCACAAACAGCACGTAGGGATATTACCGGATGATGTTTCCCGGGTCCCGAAGCTGTATAAATCTTGTCTCCCGTGTCGTTCGTCTACTAACCCACATCGACGATGCCCGCGCGTACATAGTCCCGTATCTTCACCGTTGATCTAATCCATCGACATTGGCGCCCACCGTGGGGCTAAGTGCGCGTGGATTCACAATTCGATGGGTCCAATCTTCATCAAGACGACGACGGATTCATCACCACATCGGTCAAGCGACTCGGACGCATCAAGATCTTCATCCACACAGCGGGCGCGGGGCTCAACTTCGACATTGCCTGACTCGCACGGCTGGATGAAGCACTGGCGATCAGTTGGAACGACGCGTACCTACCGGACCAGTACTACTCCACGTCTGCACATAGAGGAAACCGGCCAGGAATCAAGTCGACGGAAGCAGCAACTCAATCAAAGAAAAAAAAAATTCAGGCCGGCTCCAACTAGTACTACCTCTTTGACTCGTACACGTATCAGCAAACAAGGAAAGCAAGAGCTATCAGATCGCTTGGACTTCGCGTTGGCAAATAGAAAAAGGAAAGGGAAAAAATAGCCAGGAGAAATAGCGTGCATGCTATGAAGCCGGGTCCAAGTCGGAAGAAGAAAAAAAAAAAGAGGAGCAAGCGGATGACATACTACATCTCAAGTTAACGGAAGAAGAAAAACCGAGCGTGATTAGGACTCGGACGACTTCGACCTTGCATCAGTTGCGGCCGGCTTCTCCAACAACGCGATCGCCTTCACGACGGTCCGCCGGCTCACACGCGTCATCATCTACAGAGAAAAAACAAGCTAAGTCGCATTTGTATTTAAATTCCATACTTTTATTTTCAGTCAGTTAAATAAATCTACTACCTTTGAGTCAATCTCGGGGGCTATTAATTCTTCTGAGTTATGGTTACCAAAGAGGACAAGCTGCCAGTTGCGCGGTCCAAACATAGGTATCCTGGCTCAGGAGATGGACGTTCGTTTCTTTGCTAAGTCAGATGCAAAACGCAATAGACCAAGTAGTGCGTATGAACAAAGCCAGATCGACTCTGAAGCACAGAGGCCTTTGTCGACAGAGCAAATCATATTGCATGAAAAAAGTCGCCGCGAAAGCCTACTTAGACAAGTCGGACGATTAATCACTTGAACACAAATAAATCAAATCGTTGTAATATTTATTTAATTTTTTCATACGTCATGAACGGTATAATGCATACACAATTTTATTTCAGGTACCTCAAAAGGAGTTCCGAGTTGCTGCAGGCAAACAACCCGGCACTCGGGGGCTAGACCGTTCAAAAGCTCGAGAATATGAGTCATACACCAAGGAGTCCCGAGTCGTCGCAGGCAAACGACCCGGCACTCGGGGGCTACATGTATACCGGTGTAAACAAACTCGAGCAAAGACACACAACTCGTCAAGAGGACTCGGAGAAAAAATCCGAGTCGCTTCAAAACAAGTCGGTAGGAGAAGCCGGCATTAACAAGTCGGCAGGAGAAGCCGGCATTAATAAGTCGGCAAGAGAAGCCGGCATCGACGACTCGACCGGAGAAGTCGGCATCGACGACTCGACCGGAGAAGTCGGCATCGACGACTCGACCGGAGAAGTCGGCATCTACGACTCGACAACATCTTCGTCAACAACTCGGCAAAGTCTACATCGACAACCCGGCAAATGCAGCGTCGGGTGCCGCGACATCATCGACATCGACAAGCCGGCAGACAACCCGGCACAGACTCCGTGTCCCATTTCTTCAACAAATCAAGACCTTCCGCATGACTCTACAAGTCACCCGAAAGCTCGGGGGCTACTGTCGTGGATATGGGACACGGGTACCCGCAAGGAGGATTAACGTGGCCCATCAGGAGGAAGCCCAGCAGGCCGACTCCAGTCATAATAGGAAAAGAACTCACCTTTCCTACTTGTAATAGATTAGCCGAGTCCTAAGAGGACTCTACTTGTAACTCGGCCCTCCACCTTTATAAGGAGGAGCCGGGAGCACCAAGAGGGACAACTTAGACAAGCCTAGACAGACCCAGCACAACCAAGACAGACGGGACAGAGCCCGATATACACAATAGAGGAGCCGCCTCATCGGCGACTTCCACCATGAGAGGAATACAACCTAGCCACAAACAGCACGTAGGGATATTACCGGATGATGTTTCCCGGGTCCCGAAGCTGTATAAATCTTGTCTCCCGTGTCGTTCGTCTACTAACCCACATCGACGATGCCCGCGCGTACATAGTCTCGTATCTTCACCGTTGATCTAATCCATCGACATTGGCGCCCACCGTGGGGCTAAGTGCGCGTGGATTCACAATTCGATGGGTCCAATCTTCATCAAGACGACGACGGATTCATCACCACATCGGTCAAGCGACTCGGACGCATCAAGATCTTCATCCACACAGCGGGCGCGGGGCTCAACTTCGACATTGCCTGACTCGCACGGCTGGATGAAGCACTGCCGATCAGTTGGAACGACGCGTACCTACCGGACCAGTACTACTCCACGTCTGCACATAGAGGAAACCGGCCAGGAATCAAGTCGACGGAAGCAGCAACTCAATCAAAGAAAAAAAAAATTCAGGCCGGCTCCAACTCGTACTACCTCTTTGACTCGTACACGTATCAGCAAACAAGGAAAGCAAGAGCTATCAGATCGCTTGGACTTCGCGTTGGCAAATAGAAAAAGGAAAGGGAAAAAATAGCCAGGAGAAATAGCGTGCATGCTATGAAGCCGGGTCCAAGTCGGAAGAAGAAAAAAAAAAAAGAGGAGCAAGCGGATGACATACTACATCTCAAGTTAACGGAGATTGTGGTCATCATGCATCCACTAGATCCTTGGTGTCAAAAGCTTTCAGACACGGGTTCTTTTGGCTGACAGCACATTTAGATGCAGAGAGGATAGTTCGAGTCTGTGATGGATGTCAAAGGTACGCAAGGCAAGACCATGTGCCAGCTCAAGAACTCAGAACCATCCCTATCACTTGGCCATTTGCAGTTTGGGGACTCGACATGGTGGGCCCTTTCTCAAAGTCGCCTTGTCAGAAGACCCATCTGCTAGTAGCAGTTGACAAGTTCACCAAGTGGGTGGAGGTGGAACCCGTCAGCAGAGTCGACGGTGCATCAGCTGTGAGGTTCTTCAAGAAGATAGCCACACGTTTTGGGTATCCTCATAGCATCATTACAGACAATGGCACCAACTTATCAGTTGGGGAGATGGCCAAATTTTGTGGTGAGAACAGCATCAGACTCGACCTAGCCTCAGTGGCACATCCACAGTCCAATGGACAAGCAGAGAGGGCAAATCAGGAGTTGCTGAAGGGAATTAAGCCTCGGCTCCGAGTCCCTCTGCTAAGAGCCGCCGGGTCTTGGGTTGAGGAGTTACCAGCAGTGCTTTGGAGCATCAGGACGACTCCTAACAGATCTACTGGCTTCACACCTTTCTTCATGGTGTATGGAGCAGAAGCTGTCTTGCCGAGCGACTTGTTGCATGACTCGCCACGAGTCGCCAATTATGTTGAGACAGAAAACGAACTCGCCCGCCAGGACTCGGTCGATGCACTTGAGGAAGCAAGGGAATTAGCCCTTGAGAGATCAGCAGTTTATCAGCAGGACCTGCGGCGATATCACGCACGCAGAGTCAAAACCAGGACTTTCCAGGAAGGAGACTTAGTGCTTCGCCTTGTCCAGAGTAAGGAAGGGATGCACAAGTTATCGCCACCATGGGAAGGACCGTTCGTTATAAGCAAGAATTTGAACAACGGGTCGTACTATCTGATGGATGTGCGAGAGCCGGCAAGTGTAGGCAAAGGAGCTGACACAGCTCATACTCTAGATCCTTATGCAGAGGCAAAGAGGCCTTGGAACATAGCTCAGCTACGTCCATATTATACCTAAGTTGTAATAGATTCATGAGTTGGAAGGCAATGAGCCCAGTGAGCCATGCCTAGATGTAATCAAGTTATTATGATCAAATGAAATAAAGCCGGCTTCTGTGAACATGAGTCCTTTAGTCGAGTCACCCAGTGAGTGCGCTTTGTTCTTTAAATCTTGATCATCAGGTTCTTGGGGGCTTGCTTTTCAGTGAAAAAAGTTAAGCTTAAACTCTTGGACCCGGCACAGTAGCCAAATTTTCCTAGTTTTCTCGCTGGTAAGTCAGATGCATCCTGCACAATATGATCTATCTACAGGCATGACTTGTTTCTTTCTCTTATGGATCCTAAGGAACATATGAGTTAAGAACCTGTCAGCACAAGCTGTACGAGAAGTCATGCAGGGCCTACTTATTCATCAGTGAAAAACTAGACGGGTTATAAGAACCAAGCCGATTGGCACAAATTCAAAATAGCTAACAAGCTAAATAGTTTAAAGCACCAGAAGTGCATCATTACAGCCCAAAATAGCTAACAAGCTAAATAGTTTACAGCACCAGTAGTGCATCATTACATCCCAAGGTAGCTAGCAAGCTACATAGTTTCAAGCCATCAGAAATAAATTATTACAAACTAGAAGTCATCTAGAGAATTGTCTTTTACAGGAGCTGAGTCCTTGACTGGAGCTGTGGAGTCCTTAGCCGGAGACTTGTCTTTCGCATGTGCAGCAGATGTGGAAGTCGACTTCCCAGGAGATTTCGTGGCAACTTTCTTCATCTGGTAGCCAGTCCCCCTCGGGTTCTTCATATGTTTGCTCAACTCCTCTTGAATTTGGGAGCCGCCAGTTGCGACTCTTGAAGGGGTGGGCGCAGCAGGAGTCTTCAGTGTGGGCTCTGCACCAGTCAAGTCGCCAGCCTTAGGGGCAGCTGGAGTGGAAGAGCTCGGCCCAGTTGATGGGGCACCAGTCATATCCTGTGAGGGACGCCCAAAGTTTACGATTGGAGGAACTCCTGGATTAACCCTCTTGTTCTCCAAGTCATAGTGATGAACCCATACCTCCGGGTCCATCTTGTTGGCGATTTCGCAGGCGTAAGGCCGCACTAACAACTCCTCAGCCTTAAAGTCGTCTTGAGTGAAAGGTTTGCCGTCTTCATGCTGCTCTGGCTTTCCCATAGTGAGCATTGCTGGCTCCAGGACAGTGGGGTAGTAGCTGTGGGCCAGTGCAAGTATTCTTATGGCAGATCTCCTCATGGCAGATTGTTTCCACAAGCGCATGTACCCTGGAGCCCTTGACAATTCATCAACCAATCGCTCAGGTTCCTTGGGGTACTTGCCCTTGGAGTTCAGATATTTTACCACAGAGCGAGCACCCTCTTGCAGTCCATGGCAGTGGTCTAGCACGGAATGGAGTTGTTGGCTAGTTGGCAGCTTGAGTTTTGGGGAGTCAGCCCCTGCAAAGTAAGATAAGCCAAAAGTCATAAGTCATTGAGTTCTTTGTATAAAGCTGAAAGAAGGCAAGTGCAGTAACTTACCAAAGATATGATGACACATCGCCTTAATCCCCTTTTGGCATACGTCCAGGACGGCTCTTAGATCAGTGTGTGCCTTCTGGGCAGCCTTCTTTGCTTCAGCCGACTCTTTCTTCACCTTAGCTAGCTCAGCAGCTAGGGTTTGTAAGTCCTTCTCCAGTTTGAGGGAATGCTGTTTCTCAGATTCAGCAGATTTGGCACTGGAAGCTGCTTCGTCTTCCAATTTCTTCATGTCTCTCTTCATCTTTGAGACAACAGTCTGAAAAAGCAGAAGTCATGAAAAGCAGAAGTCAGCAATATATAAGTCGACAATTAACAAGTCAGAAAAGCACAAGTGAGATCCACAAGTCAAATACAGAACTCATGAGCTCCAAGTCGTCACAAGTTAACAACTTGGCGCTTGGGGGCTACTCAGGAGTCAGATTTTTTCCAGACACGCAAGTCCTAGTGGAGAAGTCATAAAGCTCCAAGTCGCCACAAGTTAGCAACTTGGCGCTTGGGGGCTACTGGCAGATCAGAATTTTTTCATCAAGTAAGGAATCAGTTAGCAACATATACTGGTAGCTCCAAGTCGTCGCAGGCTGACAACTCGGCGCTTGGGGGCTACTCGTGCAGAAATTTTTGGTCTAAGAACCCGATAGACAGTAAATTAGCAGCCCCGAGTCCTAGTAGAGCTAAGGACTCAGGCCTTGGGGGCTACAGTATGCAAGTTTGTTCTACCTACCAAGTGATTTGAGTTCAGGATGAAGCACCTATCTTAGCTCCAAGTCACCAAAGATAAGGTGCTTGGGGGCTACTGTAATAGGGGATTAATGGATAGAGCATAAAGAGCACAAGTTAGAATGCTTACGTTATGAATCATCTCAAGGGCTCTGAGGGCTACTTGCTCCTCATCCTTTAGTTTGGCGGCTTGATCATTAAGCTCTATGGCCTCAATGTAGGCCTCATTGAAAGATTTGTTGTCAGATATCCGGAGCCGGCTGTAGTCAGTTGAAGATTTTGCTGGTTCAGTATTCAGCCGAGAAGTGGGAGCCGCCTTTTCCTGACTCGGAGGCACTTGAACAGTAGTAGTTGGAGTTCCACCCCCAGATGAGGATGGGATCACCACAGGAGTCTCCAACCGAGTCTTTGGAACGGACTCGGGAACAGGGGGAGTCCCAGTAGCTGTTACACCAGCAGATGTGGGAGTCGTAGGAGCTGTCTTTGTACTTGTCGTCTGAGAAGTCGACGGCGGTACAACTCCTCGGCCGGAAGTCACATCGTCCATGCCTGGTAGCTTGGAGACCTTGGCGCAGGGCCGGGCTCTGAGACAGGACAGGTTAAAAGTCAGATATTGAGTAAAAGATAAATATAGATGACATACTAGTAAAAACCAAGGAGAAAGGTCATACCCAACATTTGTCTCAAGATCCAAAGCTTCTTGAGAGTCAGAAGAGAAGATTGACATTCCAGACACATAGGAGTCAGCCTCCTCAGGAGGAGAGGTCGACTTCCTCTGATGTGATACAGGTAGAGGAGGAGGAGACTCTGCAGGGCCACTTGAGCGCAGTTTCCTTTTCTTGGCAGCAAGGACTTGCGCAGGAATTTCTTCGGGCTCGCTGGAGGAGCTGCTAGATTTGCGGACTCGTGAGGCAGGTACCTTAGGCACAGCAGCCCGGGACCCATTTTTTGGAACAGGAGGAGTCGGGGAGCGACTCTTGGCGTCTGAGGACTCCTCAGATGGCGTGGTTTGGGCTCTTGCAGGGCTTGATTCGGTATGCTCCTTGTCAGCATACTGTGCTTCAGAAGAGGACCCCTCCTCAACGACATTGACAGTGGGAGCCTCAGGTGAGGACTCCTCATCTTCATTTTCATCACCAGCAGCAGTAGCCTCTTTAGAGGACTCCTCGCTGGCTTCTTCTTCCTCAACAATCTCTGCAGCAGCAGAGGTGCTCCCTTTGCCCTTGTCAGTTTCAAGGGTCGACTTCCAGAAGGAGTCGGTAAGCTGCAGAGGGGAAACAGAAAGTTTGAGTTAGCAGATTGAGAAAATGCAAGCAAGCAAGAAGGAAAGACAGTTAAAGTACTTACAGCAGGAGCTGGGCAGGTGGAGCAAAAAGGCTGGAGCCCAAAGTGGGCCTGGTCCTTCACCATTTTCCCGGTCAATTTCTTTATTAATCGACCAAGTTCAGGACCGTCAGATAACTTAGCAGTCATCCTAAGATCATCAGTGACACACCTGGTATACGAGCAGATGAGCCGGGTCCTGGGACTCAGTGGTTGAATTTTCCAGGTGGTCCAGCAGCGGACGAGATCCATGTTTTCCAGGTCATGAGAGAAGAGGGCCCGGATGCGAGTGATCAGAGACTCGACCCTTGGCCGGTCGGCCTCTGGGCACCTGGCTTTCATCAGAGGAGTTGCCCGGAGGTGTTCCTCAGAGAACAAGGGAAGTTTAGGTTCATTTGCAGGGGAAGTGTCCTTGCAATAAAAGAAAGTTCTTTGCCAGTCTTTGATGCGATTTGGGAAAACTGGCTTAGGGAAGACGGAGTTGAGGCGCCGTTGAAGGGAGACGGCGCCACATTGGAGAAGAGGACCCCCAGAGGTTTCAGGTTGGGGATTGCAGTAAAAGAGCTCGAGCCAAAGGTTGATATCAGGTTTAATCTGGAGGTAATCCTCACAGAGAACGACAAAATTAGAAAGTGTGAGGATGGAGTTAGGAGCAAGATCATGAATCCGCAGTTCATAAAGCTCGAGGAGCTGGCGGAAGAAAAAATCGCCGGGGGGAGAAAAGCCGCAGGAATAGGTGCTCCACGAAGACAACTACTTCGTCCTTAGCGGGAGAGGGAACGATCTCATCCCCTGGGGCCCGAGCTTGAGCACTAGAAGGGATCAAACCTGAGAGCCTGTGGGTCTTCAATTGCTCCGCCGAGACCGTAGATCCACTCCAATCGGCGGAGATCGATCGCTTGGAGGAGGGTTTGGCGGCGGCGGCGGCCGCGGCGGCAATGTTCACCGTCCTGCTCGACGTGGTCGCCTTGGCCTTCGATGTGGTCTTTGAGCGCTTGGGGGCCATGGCGTGCGGGCGGTGCGTGCTGGGCGCGGGAAGAGATGGGCGCGAAAGAGAGGAAGGAGAGCTTTGAGTTGAAGGGGCAAGTGAGGTTTAGGGCCTAACCCTTCGCGATTTATAAAGGGGGGTAAAACCCTAGAAAGTCAACTGTGGATAACGTTTCAGTAAAAACGTTCTAGTGGCCAAACAGACAGATAAGAAATCACAACAGAGAAAGGTCAAAGGTCACAGATATGGAAGTAGCCGGCTTGTCTCAGAATGACGAGTCCTGTGACAGTGAAATCAGCTTATTTAGCCCTTGTTCGCAAGAGTCACACCAGAACCCGGCCTGCTAGTACGAGGGCAAGGGTGGTGGCTTGGACAAGGGATAAGAGTGGACTCATTTTATATATGTGTTATGTTTTTATGCAGGAATTCATCTTGGAGATAGCAGCAGGCGACTTTGGAGCCATTGGCTCAAGTGGAAGGAGTCGACCCAGAGAGTCGAATCAGCAAGTCAGAGGAAGCCGCAAGCTGTGCCCAAGATAAATTCGGGGGCTACTGATGGGGGGATACTTTATAGGTAGGCCCATGGACCCGGAAAGTAGACCCGCCAAGACCAAGAAGGCCAAAGCCGAGTCACATATCAAGTCGCATGGGCTGGGCTGGAGACAAGCCGACCAAGGCCCATGATGAAGAAAGGACCCGTCCGGAAGGAGTCCAAGTACAACCCGGAGTCTAGACTTGGAAGACCAAGACGTAGAGTAGGACTCCGTATTCTAGTATGAATCGGTGTAAAGTGTAAGTCCAGAGACCTGGCAGCCTTTATAAGCGGGGTCCTGGACCTTAGATCGACAAGTTCCAAGAGAGAGGTTCTAAGCTTCAACCAATAGAGAAACCCTAGCCACCAGAGAGAAGTCGCCGGCTCCTAAGTTGTGGGAGCCGGGTCCTTGTAATCGAGACATATCAAGAGCAATAACAGAGAAGCAGGAAGTAGGTCTTTACCTCGAATCAGAGGGGCCGAACCTGGGTAAATCCTTGTTCCTTGGCGAGATTAACCGTTCCAGCGTACTTCAGTCATCAATGGCCCCAGAACTCATCTTCCCCGAGGAAGAACTTGCCGTGACAACCCCACGACAGAGCTGGAGGACCAGGCAGCTGCTAGTGCCAGGTCTGCTCAGGCTGAAAAGGAGCACTCCCTTCAACTGGAGAAAGATCTGAAAGCTGTATCTGCTCAGCTGGAGCAGGTGAAAAAAGAGTCTGAGATTGCCAAGAAGACTGCACTGAAAGCTCACAATGAGCTAAAAGCAGTTTATGACACCAGTCGTAAGGGGATTGGAGCCATGTGCCAACACATTTTTGGTAAGCTATAACTTTACGATGTTGCTTCTTTGCGCTTTCCTGAAGTACCATCAACTTATGCTTACTGACTTGTCTCTGCAGGACCTAACTCTCCAAAGCTCAAGTTGCCAGTTGGCAAGCAATTGCATGAGATGCTGGACTATTGTCATGGGCTGCAAGAGGGAGCCCGTGCTGTGGTGAAGTACTTGAACGCTAAGGGCAAGTGCCCCAGAGAGCCTGAACGTCTGGTGGATGAGTTGTCCAGGGCACCAGGGTATATGCGCCTCTGGAAGCAGTCCTCTTTGAGGAGAGCCTCCATCAGGATCCTTGCCCTAGCCCACAGCTATTACCCTACTGTCTTAGAGCCAGCGTTGCTTACTATGGGGAAACCAGAACAGCATGAAGATGGCAAACCCTTCACCCAGGATGACTTCAAGGCTGAGGAGAAGTTGGTGCGCCCCTATGCTTGTGAGATTGCCAACAAGATGGACCCTGAGGTATGGGTTCATCATTATAACTTGGAGAACAAAAGGGTGGCCCCAGAGACTCCTGTGATCATAAACTTTGGCCGTCCCTCACAGGACTCGGCTGGTGCCCCTTCTTCTACTGCGCCGAGTTCTTCTACCCCGGCGGCTCCTGTTCCTGGCAACCCAGCTGGTGCCGAGCCTGTATTGAAGACTCCTGCTGCGCCTACTCCTTCAAGAGTTACTACTGGGGGTTCCCGAACTCAAGAAGAAGAACTAGCTCAACATATGAGGAGCCCTCGAGGTACTGGTTTCCAAACGAAAAAAGTTGCCACCAAGCCTCCTGTGAAGCCGGCTCATGCCTCTACTGTACAAGCAAAGGACAAGTCTCCTGCTAAGAAGGACTCCCCAGTTCCAGCTGAGAAGTCGACTCCTCTGAAGGATCATCCTTTGAATGATTTTTAGACTTTTTTGTAATGCTGCACTACTGGTGCAAAACTTTTTGGTTTTTTGAACTGGTTGTTCTGAAATTGTGCCAATCGGCTTGTAATGACTTGCTTGTTCCACTGTGATGTTGATATGTCTTATCTATGCAAGTCATTGCTTGGTTCTTATAACCCATCTAATTATCCACTGATGAATAAGTAGGCCCTGCATGACTTCTCTTACAGTTTGTGCTGACAGGCTCCCAACTTCTTATGTCCCTTAGGATTCACAAGAGTTAGAGACAAGTCATGCCTGTAGATTATTCATATTGTGCAGGTTGCATCTAACTTACCAGCGAGAAAATTAGGAAAAGTTCAGCTACTGTGCCGGGTTCAAGAGTCTAAGCTTGACTTTTTTTCTCTGAAAAGCAAGCCCCCAAGAACCTTGATGATCAAATTTAAAGAACAAAGCGCACTCACTGGGTGTCTCGACTAAAGAACTCATATTCATTGAAGCCGGCTTTATTTCCTTTGATCATAATAATTTGATTACATCTAGGCATGGCTCACTGGGCTCTTTGCCTTTCAACTCATGAAACTATTACAATTTAGGTATAGTAAGGACGTAACTGAGCTATGTTCCGTGGCCTCTTTGCCTCTGCATATGGGTCTAGCATGTGAGCCATGTCCGCTCCTTTGCTTGCACTTGCCGGCTCTCGTATTTCCATTAGATAGTACGACCCATTGTGCAAGTTCTTGCTTATGACGAATGGTCCTTCCCATGGTGGAGATAACTTGTGCATCCCTTCCCTGTTTTGGACTAGGCAAAGCACTAAGTCACCCTCTTGGAAAGTCCGAGTCTTGATTCGACGAGCATGATATCGCCGTAAGTCCTGCTGATAAACTGCTGATCTCTCAAGGGCTAACTCCCTTGCTTCTTCGAGTGCGTCCACCGAGTCCTGACGAGCGAGTTCATTCTCTGTCTCGACATAATTGGCGACTCGTGGCGAGTCATGCAGTAAGTCGCTAGGTAGGACGGCTTCTGCTCCATACACCATGAAGAACGGTGTGAAGCCAGTAGACTTGTTAGGAGTTGTCCTTATACTCCAAAGTACTGCTGGTAGCTCCTCAACCCAACTCCCGGCGGATCTTAACAAGGGGACTCGGAGCCGATGCTTAATTCCCTTAAGCAACTCCTGATTTGCCCTCTCTGCCTGTCCATTGGACTGTTCATGTGCTACTGAAGCTAGGTCGAGTCTGATGTTGTTCTCACCGCAGAACTTGGCCATCTCCCCAACTGATAAGTTGGTCCCATTATCTGTAATGATGTTGTGAGGATATCCAAAGCGTGTTGCTATCTTCTTGAAAAATCTCACTGCTGATGCTCCGTCGACTCTGCTGACGGGTTCGACTTCCACCCACTTGGTGAACTTGTCAACTGCTACTAGCAGATGGGTCTTGTGGCAGGTCGACTTTGAGAAAGGACCCACCATGTCAAGCTCCCAAACTGCAAACGGCCAAGTGATAGGAATAGTTCTGAGCTCTTGGGCTGGCACGTGGTCTTGCCTTGCGTACCTTTGACATACATCACAGACTCGCACTATCTTTTCTGCGTCCAGATGTGCTGTTAACTAAAAGAACCCGTGCCTAAAAGCTTTTGACACCAAGGATCTAGTAGATGCATGATGACCACAATCACCTGCATGAATCTCTTGCAGTATTTGCTTGCCTTCCTCCGGAGACACGCATCTTTGGTAGACTCCAGTGACACTCCTTCTGTACAACTCGCCATCAATGACTGTGTAGGACTTGCATCGTCTGATGAGTTGTCTCTGTTTGACTTCATCCTCTGGGAGTTCACCCCGGAGGAGATATGCAAGGTAGGGCTCTGTCCAGGTATTGCCTGTACTGCTGCCACAAGTGCCGACTCTGGATCTAGGAAGGCTAACTCCTCCTCTGAAGGCAACTTGACTGATGGGTGGTGAAGTTCATCCACAAATACGTTTGGGGGTACTTTCTCTCGTCGAGAGCCGATTCGTGATAACGCATCTGCGGCCTCATTCTTGCGTCTGTCAATGTGCTCCACTTGATAACCAGAAAAGAACCCGGCTATCTATTCGACTGCTCTTCTGTAAGCCGCCATGTTTGCATCCTTCGAGTCCCAGGTTCCAGATACTTGCTGGGCTACAAGATCCGAGTCTCCAAAGCACCTGATACGCTTGATGTTCATCTCCTTGGCCAAACGCAGGACGTGTAGCAAGGCTTCGTACTCTGTCATGTTGTTTGTACAATCAAAGTGCAACTGAAGGACATATTCCAACTTATCTTCTTTAGGCGAAGTCAAAACCACGCCGGCTCCTGAGTCTTCTAACTGCCTGGATCCATCGAAGTGCATTATCCAATATTTTAGTGCAGGGTGAGCTTGGTGAGGATGTGAAGTCTGTCCAGTCATTGACGAAGTCGACCAAATCTTGAGACTTGATTGCTGTCCTAGGCTCGTATGTGATATGGTAAGGACCCAACTCGATTGCCCACTTGGCAACTCGACCTGTTGCATCTCTGTTGCGTATAATGTCAGCTAGCGGTGCTGAACTCGCCACTTTGATTGGATGCTCTTGAAAATAATGCTTAAGCTTCCTACTTGCAAGAAAAACTAAATAAACTAACTTCTGCCATTGAGGGTACATTTGCTTTGAATCTGTGAGGACTTCACTGATGTAGTAAACAGGCCTCTGTACTGGGTACTCTTTACCTTCCTCTGCACGCTCCACAACTACTACTGCGTTGACAACCCTTTCATTGGCAGCCACATATAATAGCATGGGCTCCTTATCCGTAGGAGCTGCAAGTACTGGTGCTGATGATAGGGTTTTCTTCAGGCCCTCAAAAGCATCGTCGGCTTCTTTGTCCCATAGGAATTTGTCTGACTTCTTCAGGAGTCGGTAGAGAGGACCCGCCTTCTCTCCGAGTCTTGAGATGAATCTGCTTAGGGCTGCTACACAACCAGTGAGTTTCTGAACGTCCTTTAAACAAGTCGGCTTCTGCAGGTTGTGAATAGCCTTGATTTTCTCTGGGTTAGCTTCAATGCCTCTCTCTGAAACAATGAAGCCTAGGAGTTTGCCTGCAGGGACTCCAAAAACACACTTGGTAGGATTAAGCTTCATCTTGTACTTACGCAAATTATTAAAGGTTTCTGTCAGGTCTGCTATCAAAGAGTCGGCTTTCTGAGAATTGATAACCACATCATCCA
Organism: Puccinellia tenuiflora; assembly: GCA_012064385.1. Taxonomy (NCBI): domain Eukaryota; kingdom Viridiplantae; phylum Streptophyta; class Magnoliopsida; order Poales; family Poaceae; genus Puccinellia; species Puccinellia tenuiflora. The sequence goes on along the minus strand of QRDG01001813.1, from coordinate 16,814 downwards.
CATAAGCGTGAACGTTCCTCCCAATCTGTTCTTTGAAACAGTTCTGGATGCATCTCTGGTATGTAGCTCCTGCATTCTTGAGCCCAAAAGGCATTGTCATATAACAAAACGCTCCAAAGGGTGTAATGAAAGATGTCTTCAGCTCATCCTCTTTCTTGAGTCTGATCTGATGGTACCCTGAATAAGCATCTAGGAAACAAAGTAACTCTGACCCCGCTGTGGAGTCGATGATCTGGTCAATACGAGGCAAAGCAAACGGGTCCTTAGGGCAATGCTTGTTAAGACCCGTGAAGTCGATGCACATCCGCAGCTCTCCTGTTTTCTTTGGCACTAGTACTGGATTGGCTACCCACTCTGGGTGAAATACTTCCTTGATGAACTCAGCTGCAAGGAGCCGAGCCACCTCTTCTCCAATGGCTTTTCTCCTGTCATCGTGAAACTTGCGCAGACCTTGCTTAACTGGTCTTGCATTAGGGTTAACATGTAAGCAGTGCTCGGCGAGTTCTCTCGGGATTCCTGGCATGTCCGATGCCTTCCATGCGAAGACGTCCCGGTTCTCACGGATGAACTTGACGAGCGCGCTTTCCTATTTGTCAGATAGATGTGCCCCAATAACGAACTGCTTGGAGGAGTCGCCTGGGGTGAATTCCACTGACTTGATATCCTGAGCTGACTTGAACTTCATCTTCTCCTCTGTGGCCGGCTTCTTGAGGACTGAGTTGTCCTCCGGGTCCACATTTGCTTTATAGAATTTGAGCTCCTCTTGGGCACAAGCTGTCTCGGCCATGGCTGCATCTCCTAGTTCACACTCCAATGCCATTTGTCTGCTGCCATTAACTGTAATGACTCCTGCTGGACCTGGCATCTTGAGCTTCAAGTAAACATAACATGATCTGGCCATAAACTTAAAGTATGCCGGTCGACCAAAGAGAGCATGGTATGGACTCTTGAGATCAACTACCTCAAAAGGCATAATCTCTGAACGAAAGTTCTCAACTGTGCCGAAAGCAACCTCAAGATAGATCTTACCAATGGGCTTGGCTGACTTCCCTGGTACGATTCCATGAAAAACTGTCTCAGTGGGTATTAACTGCCTATCTTGCAGCTGCATCCTCTTGAATGTGTCATAATATAAGATGTTGATACTGCTTCCACCATCCATGAGCACCTTGTTCAATGTGTAGCCCCCAACTTGAGGTGCTACCACCAAGGCTAGCTGCCCTGGGTCGTCGACTCTTGGTGGATGATCTGCCCGACTCCATGTGATGGTTTGGTCTGACCACCTGAGCCACTGTGGGACTGCCAGCTCCACTGTATTAACAGCTCTAACTTTCAACTTCTTGGCACGTTTGGACATGCTTGTTATAAAGACATGATAACTGCCACGACTCGTGTTCTGTGGCCGAGTTGTGACATAATATTGCCCATTGCCATCGTGAAGCTGCTTCCGGTTCTGCTGGAACCCGCCCTGCTGGTTACCTCCTCCTTGAGGTAGGTTAGGATTATTGCCGGCTCCTCCACCGTGGTCGCCGGGTCCTCCATCACCATTGTTTCCTCTATATCCATTGTTATTGCCCCTATTTCCTGGTCCTGGGAACCTGCCACGCTGCAGATCCACACACTGTCCCAAGGTATGACCACACTTCCCGTTTCTGGCGTGTTTAGGGCATGGACTCGCCAAAACCTCCTCTGTGGTTGGCCTACGCCCTTGATATCCTTGAGAATTGTTTTCCTTGTGTCTGACCCCAGTATTTCTGTTAGCTACCAGGTCAGAGTTATCTCCATATGGCCGTTTGTTACTTCCCTGGTTCTGATTTTGATTTTCGTTTTGGTTCTGACTATTGCCACCATGTCCTTTATTCCCCTCCTCCTGATCCTTTGTTTTGTCTGTGGCAGCGTGCTTATTAGAACCCGCCATGATTTCGCCAATCGTAAGGGGAATACCTTGATTCAGGCTCTTCTTCATACGACCCAGCTTCCAACTCAAGGGATTGTAGCTACAATTTCTCTCCATTGCCATTAGCACAGAAATTGGTGGGAGTCCTTGCGAGGAGTTGATGATCTCCGACACCCGCTTCATCCAATGCCTTGAGGACTCGCCCTTCTTCTGAACACACCGCTCCAAGTCCTCTATGGTACTGAGCTTTTTGCATGTTCCCTAGAAGTTCTGTATAAAAGCCGCCTTCAACTGCTCCCAAGAATTGATTGATCTAGGAGGCAAGTTACGCATCCAAACTTTGGCTGCTCCCTCCATCATAAGGTACATGAATTTGGCGCACAGACTACCTGTGGTGTTGCGGATACTCATCGCCATCTCATATGTGCCCAACCAAGAAGTTGGGTCCATGTTGGGCTCGTAATTGGGAACTTTGCGCGGCTCCTTGAAGTCGCTGGGGAAGGACTCGGACCTGATGGCATCTGACAGGCACTCTGGTCCTGTTAGTGAAGGAGAAGCACCAGGAAAAGTCACCTCTGTGTGCACCCGGGTTGGCTGAGGCTGGTTAACTGCACCAGCTAGGGCTCTGTCCCTCTCAGCCTCCCGAGCCCTGGCTGTCTCCCTCTCTCGTCGTTGTCTCGCTTCATCAACCACCAGCTGAGCTCTTGAGGCAGTTGGTATGTTTGCCCTGTTCCTCTCTTGTTCACGGCGCCTTGCACTTGTGGAGTTGGCCGGGTGAGACTCGTCGTGCCGACTCCTTGTGCCGGAGTTGAACGGTGTCGAGTGCAGCCTACTTGCATCTGGAAATGCTGGATAAAGAGCTTGCTGAGTCATTGCTGTATTCAGCATCTCAATAGCACGGCGGGTCTCCTGTCCCGCTGGTCCTTCTGGTATCTCGATGTTCTCTAGTCTCATAGTTGCCGCATGAACGTTGTCCATTGGATTAGAGTAATGTCCCTCTGGAGTACGAAACCTGCCAGGTGGAGGTCTCATACCACCCGTTGATCCTCCTCCGACTCCTCCCTCAGGTGGTGGTCCGTTGGTACCATTGCCGCCGGGTCCTTCTGGAGGTGGTGGTGGTGGTGGTGGTGGCGGTGTTGCTCCTCCTCCTGCGGCGCCTCCTGCAGCTGTTGAACTCCCTCGCCCGGCTCCTGCACCTGGACCATTGGGCGTGCTGAACAAAGCGGTTGGATTTACAATGACTCCATCGCGCAGGCGACTCCTGGATCTGCGATGCTGAATTGAGGTGAGTTCTTCTTGGCGACTTCGCACTACCTGGGCCTCAACTTGGACCCGGGCCCGCTCTTCTGCCAATCTATGGTTTGCTTCTGTGATTTCCGCTAGTTGCCTTTCTAATGCAGCACGAGCAATGACTAACTCAACCGCCCGCTCTGCTGCGTTGCTTGCGTTGATTTCCTTTGTCAGCAAAGTTGGATCAAACTGATTTCCACCGTTTCCAGACATATAGACTCCAACGACGCGGGCACGTACTAGTGACTCCGCATGATCTTCCTCCTCAATACCATACCCAAGCCGATCTTCGAACAAGGGCAAGATGGATTCTGAATCGGCGTCGTAATCTGGCTCCATACATGGCTCTGCCAGCGACTCCTCCTCATTGTTGACGATAAGTTGTTCCTCTGGTTCGGCGATGATGCCGACTTCTGATGTGCCGACCGACTCCTCGCCGTCGGACTCGACAACGACTGTAGGCTCTGATACTGATTCCGCTGAGTTAGCACGAAGTCCTGACGTGCAAACCATGCCGACGAACACGTTGATTCCTCCAAAGACAAGCTGATAACCCTCGTCGACTTCCTGCATCTCTGGAGTCCAACCGGAGTCATCAATCTCGGTTTCTCCGTGCTCATCAGTGTAGACTCGCCCGATGGCGAGTTTCTCCATGGCCCAGCGAGCTGCTCCCACGATCTCAACTCCTTTCATCATAGGCCCCACGGTGGGCACCAACTGTCGTGGGGTTGTCACGGCAAGTTCTTCCTTAGGGAAGATGAGTTGCGGGGCCATTGACGATTGAAGTTCGTAGGAGTTGTTAATCTCGCTAAGGGACAAGGATTTTACCCAGGTTCGGCCCCTCTTGATCGAGGTAAAGACCTACTTCCTACCTCGGTTTTATTGCTTGGACTAGTTCTCGATTACAAGGTTTCAACTTCTATCTGGGGAGTCGGCGACTATGGATCTCTCGATTCCTTGATTGCTTATCGATCTAAGGTCCAGGGCCCTCCTTATAAAGGCGGTCGAGTCCCTGAGCTTACAAGTTTACACCGAGTCATACTTGGACCTGGAGTCCTACTCTACGTCTTAGGCTTCCAAGTTAGACCTCCGGGTTGTACTAGAACTCCTCTCTGACGAGTTTTCCTTCTTCATGGGCCTCGGTCGGCTTGTCTCCAGCCCAGCCCATGTGACTTGATGCGTGACTCGGCTTTGGCCTTCTTGGTCTTGGCGGGTCTACTTTCCGGGTCCATGGGCCTACCTATAAAGTATCCCCCCATCACACACCGTTCTCTGCCTTCCATTGCAGCAATTCTAGTGTGCTACCCAACTTTTTCAGGCCATCTTCGCAATTTGGGTACAACGGTTTGTTGTGATCCTCTAACATGTGCGCGAATTTCGACCTCTCATTTTCAGTTCCGCAGTCTCTCCGTGCATCAGCAATGGCACGATCAAGATCATTAGCCGGCTCAACTGATGCCTCTTGATCTTCAGCTTCCCCCGTTGCAGTATCATCGTATTCAGGGTACATAGGATAGTTGTCACCATCCTCTTCTTCTTCATTTTCTTCCATCATAACCCCTGTTTCTCCGTGCTTGGTCCAACAATTATAGCTGGGCATGAAACCGTACCGAAGCAGGTGGGTGTGAAGGATTTTCGAGGAAGAATAATCCTTCTTATTCTGACAGATAACACATGGACAACACATAAAACCATTCTGATCGTTTGCCTCGGCCACACTGATAAAACTACGCAAGCCCGTAATGAACTCACCAGTCCGTCGGTCACCGTACATCCATTGCCGGTTCATCGAGCACCTAATATATTTCGAGATATATATTGCCGACTCATCTGCATTATATAAGTATATCAAAAATCATTACACACAACATCATGAATAGAGAAGTGACCAAATTAATTAATACAATTTCATCACATTAAAACCAAAGCAGAGTAGTGACCAAATGTAATACATAGTTCTCATAATTAAAACATACATTGAAACTAACATACAAACTATCTAATGCATTTAAATGCAACAACAAATGTGATCAAAATCGCAACTAAGGTAACCATTGATTCAACAGCATAATGATACCAAGCCTCTTTATTAATGGCATAATTTCTAATCTTCAAGCGCATTGCATCCATCTTGATCTTGTGATCATCGACGACATCGGCAAGATACAACTCCAATTTCATCTTCTCTTCTTCAATTTTTTTCAATTTTTCTTTCAAATCATCGTTTTCTTTTTCAACTAAATTTAACTTCTCGACAAGAGGGTCGGTTGGAATTTCCGGTTCATATATGTCCTAGATAAAAATATCTATGCCAAATGTTGGTCGGCATAATTGTTATAAACACGAAATTAACAAATAATTATAAAAGATAATATACCACATCCGAATCATAGACCGGACGAGGGCCGACGGGGGCGGATATCAAAACCATGGCACTATACATATAACAAACAATCATACAAGTAAGAAAAATTATACAAGTAACTATGTAAATCATATAAATAAGAATTTGTTATTTTTAATAAGAACAAGAGGCTCACCAAGGTGGTGCCGGCGACGGGGCGGCGCGGGCGATCGACGGCGGTGAGGACAAGGACAAGGACAGGGACGGGACGGCACTAAAACCAACAAATCATACTTTAATTTGAACTCAAATTGCATATAAAAGAAATAAACTAGCAATGTGCATTACACAACTAACCTAGAATTTGAGCTAAACTAACCTAGACATTTCATCAAACACCTAGCTAGCAATAGCAATGAAATGAGGAGCAAAACTAGCAATGGGGATGAACTCGAGCTCCGGGAGGATGAAGTTTCTAACCTATTAGAAGCCTTGGATAGATGGGGCACTCTTAATCTTGACAAATGGTGGAAAAAATGTGGATGAATTCGAGCTCGGGGAGGAGATAGGGGAGAAAAATGGTGATGAACTCGAGCTCCTCGGGCAGGAAGAAGATGATATAGTGAGAACATGCCTTTAGTCCCGGTTCGTATTAAAAACCGGGACTACAGGTTCATCTTTAGTCCCGGTTTGTAATACGAAACGGGACTAAAGGGTTCTCGCCCTGTCCCCACCTCGGCCGCAAACCTTTACTCCCGGTTCTCTACGAACCGGGACGAAAACCTCCCGAGCCCCATGCGGCGTCCGAGCTGCTCGAACCAGGACTAATGTCAACGTTAGTCCCGGTTCATGCCCCGACCGGGACTAATGCTCCGTAGCGGCCTGGACAAAAGCCCTCTTTTCTACTAGTGTGTGACATTTTCAATGAGCTCTCTTCAAGCAAACAGGCACTCGCCAGTGTGGTTCCGGATCACAATGCCGATACCTATCCGGATCGAAGGAGAAAATAGAGTTGCATCGACATTAATGCAAACCGAACCTTCATGCATGAAGGAGAAAATAGTGTTGCATCTTGCTGTTTCTAATTCGTATTCATGTTCATGTGTGTCAGATTCTTCTTTAGCGAGAGTATTAGAAGTTTGTTGGCTTGTGGCAATCCGGACAATTCTCTCTTACACAAGTCAAGTACAGCCTGTACTCGCCGTCATAGCTTGGTGATCTGGCTTTTCTTTTTGGGAATGGGCTTGGTGATCTAGCTCTTCAAGACCGACAATAGTGTTGTATTGAGGCTTGGTTGGGAGTACCCGCTGGACTCAGAACATATCTAGTGATATAGCATGATAACACTCCTTAAAAATCAAATGTATATAAGTCTTTAAAAATGTTAAAATAAAATCGTGAGTGCTCACAGTATGTGTGTTTACAATCTGTATACTTTTCAGAACAAAATTTGAAATATGCAAAGGGAAACGAAAAAAGATAAATTGATACATGAATAGTGTCATTTGTGTTTTTTTGTCACTATTCGTGTTGGATTTGTCTTTTTCGTTGCTCTGTGTGTATTTAGAATTTTATTCTTTAAATTTAGAGATTGTAAACATATATCTTCCAAGCACTCCCAAATTTTGCCGCCATTTTTAGATACTTTCAAAATCTAAATTTCGTGGAGTAAGTGTGCTATCATGTGATACTTTCCCAGGTGGACTACTAAGGGAGAAAGTATCTGGTGGAAATCAACTTTTAGGGAAAACCGGCGAAAATCAAGAAAAAACCATGTTTAAAAGTTTTGAAAAATTCTCAAAAAAAATAGATTACGTTGGGAAGGCAGATTTCTATAGACATGCAAAATTGCAACTTAAAACTCAAAATTATTTAGGAGCCTATGAAAATGACAAAATCAGAAATTAATTGTAGCAAAATCATTAAAAAATGAATTGTAGCAAAATGAATAGTAGCCGCAAATGTCACTATTCATTGCTGAATTTGTTATTTTAATAACTTCTAAATGTTTCGATTTTCAATTTGCAAATTTGAATGCTTATAGAACTCCGGCTTCTCAACATAATGAATTTTTGTTGAGAAATTTTTAAAACATTTAAATATGATTTTTTGTGGTTTTCACCAAGTTCCATTGATAGTTGGTTTCCACCGAATATTCTATCACTATAAGGTACAGTCCTCGCTCAGTTGTAGGGTGTTTTTTTGATGATGTTGTCATTGAGCACATCTACTGGCTCCTATGGATGAGAACTTCTGATCCGATCCCTCATTGGAGGTGCCATTTCAATAATTTTATCAAAATGGGTAATTTTACCTCATTTTATTTGAAAAAGGTAGAAGAGAATTGAACCATTGATTAACAAAAAATACTAAGGTATGTTCCTCACGTGTTAAAACCGTTGATATAGTACTAGGGTCTTTATTTCTTTCTAAGGATATCGTTGTTGATCAATGTACTAGCCCCTATGGGCGAAATCTTCTGATTTGATGTCTCGTTGGGGGTGAACTTTCAAAATATATTGAGCCTTGTGCTTCTTGTTGCAACGCAATGGATATTCATGTACCGGTGATCTCCAGATAGCATTGGAGGTAGGAGTTGCATTAGCAAGATAATGTATTTGTCATTCTGTATTCATGTGCCTTTTCTGGAAAAATATTATCAAACTTCTATGAATTTTTGTTATATCTTTCGAACTTTGTAATAATTATGATCGTGTGTGTCAATGGGAGGTCATGAGGCCGTCCTACACCTAAATATATTTACTATAAGATGGCCCCGAGAGATCTCTCGCCAGATCGGCAAGGGAGCCCGACGGAGTAGCAAAGGTCGATGGTTTGCTCGTGGGAGATCTTGGTTTAGTCTAGATCTGATGGCGGCAGCAGGAGGAGCTAAAGCGCAATGCTCGACGGTGGTCCATTGTCGAAGTGACCGTGTTGTGGTTTTAATTTGCCGCCGGAGACTCACGGTAGTGCGCCAATACATACGGTGGTGTGTTTTTCCCGATGAGCATCGCTGGCGCGATGCTCGGCGTCCTGTGGCGGCGCGTGCGAGCATAAGATGACAGGCTAGTGAAGGGGTTCGTTGCAAAAAAAAATCCTGTCGACGAGAACCACAAATAGCCAAGATCTATATATGAGACATGTAAGGTAACGGAGGGAAACAATGTTCATACTCTTGAAGACCGTAAGCGTCGATGATGAAAAGATCTATGTTGATGATGATGCATGATGAAGACGTACGATGATGCCGACCTCAAGGTCGTGTAGTCGTACAAGCGATGAGTGCCCCAAGTGTTGCACCTCGTAGTACTCGCACACATAGAGTGTTGATGACGACTGCCGGCTCCGATCCAGCAGAGCTGCGAAAGCAGACTTGAATCGGATCACGATCCCAGCTGCACGACGACGTGCGTGAAGTGGAGGAGGTCATCCTACGTGAGAGTCCAAGCAAGGGACCACACGCAGAATAACCGGGGAGAGAAATTTGTGAGAGAAACTATCTCACAAATATTGTTGTGTCCTTTTCCCACCCCATGGGGTCACTATATATAGTTGTCCAAGGGGTACGAGAGGCTGTGGCTAGGCAATGTGGGACTAAAGGACAGGGGAGGCTGGCCGGCCAGCCATGAGCTGCGCCTGTGCCCTATCCCACGCCCCCTTGGTGGCCCAAGTCGGCCGGCCTCTCCTGGCCTGGCCGGCCCCTTAAGTGGGCTGCCATCCGGGGTGGCCCATTTAAGGTGGGCTGCCCCTTTTTAATAATAAATAAATATATTTAATTAATTAATTCATCCAATTAATCAATTAACACATATATCTATTTCCCAGAACTACTCCGTCCCTCCGAAACCCTTCCGATACCACACGTAACATTTACGGTATATTTCTCTTTTTCTCCTGTGATCCTAATTCTATCTCAAGCATCATCGAACCCTTAAGTATGTTACCCTGTGGTTCGGGAATACTGTACATGATCGAGACTCCTCTCCGATCAATGATCATCAGTGGGACTAGGATGCCCATAATGACCCCTACGCATCCACGAATATATTCTGCTTGAACCTTAACTTCATATCCTATTCTCTTTATGTCTCGATATTAAGTTTGTCCGAGATATGATAGTATCCTGATACCTCAGTTCTATCTCGTTACCGAAAAATATTGTTAACTCGTTCTCATGATATCACACATCATGTGACCTAGTCACATGTTTGCAAACTTTGATGTCATCTCACTGAGTGGGCCTCTTAAGTATCTCTCCGACTTTCGGATGCACAAATTCCGGTCTTGATCATACGCCTCAAGATGCTCCTCTGGAATACCAAATTACACCTTTATGTTCACCTTGTTACAGTGTGACGTTTGATGCAATCATATTAGCCTCGGGTAACAGTGATTAAATACTATCTCATGGTCAAAGGATTAGGTTACTCTGTTTCTAACTATCACAACGCTGAATGTTTGATCACGTCACGATACTTATGTTGGGTATGTCCATCACATCATTCGCTGACTCGATGTGACCACATTATCAGTTGACATATAGTGTCCATGATTGGGAAACCTCGATCATCAACTGGCCAATGAGTTAGTATCTAGAGGTTTACTAGGGACCTGGTTTGTTTACAATACCACACGTGCATCAACGTTTCCGGTTGACACAGTTATAGCATGGTACAAAACTTATTATAAACATATGAGTTACAACAATAATACATTTATTATTTACCTCTAGGACATATCTCCAACAGCTAGAACAGGGCTGACGTAGGCCTCCCGACGGTCAACCTAGTGGTGTTTTTGATCCAGCCTTTGGTTTGGTGTCGGGGGATGATGTTGGGATGGTTGCAGTGGCGGCCAGTTATTCCTTCTCCCATAGACACAACTTTGACTATAAGTATGTTCGCACTCCGACAAAAACACAAGATAAGTTGCTCGCAATAAGGAACTGTGTGTGACACTCACTCTCCCGACACCGGGTTTGGTTGCTGGGAGTGATGACTTGTGCGCACTCCGGCAGAAACACAAGATCAGACAATGTTAACGTGTGTGCGTCATTCCCTTGTTGAAGGTGATGACTCGAAACTCGTTTTTGTGGTGAAAATCATGCGATGGACCTATGGTTAGACTAGTCCTAATGGTGTACTTATTGGTGTTGATTATTGTTGGTGGTGCCCCAAGCGAAGGCTTGGATGTAGTAAGTAGCAGTTTTCCCTCAATGAAGAACCAAGGTTTAATCGAACCAGTAGGACTTTGAAATCAACAACGACGTGCACGTCAACGATCTCTGGCGCTTAACCATCGAAGAACGTGGACCTGCACACACTCAAACAAATACTTTTCCCCCAACGGCAGGAAGGTTGTCAATCTTCCCGGTCTGCTGGGCAATTGACAAAATTATGGAAACGGTTAAATGTATGGTGTAGTGGATAAAAATATGGAAACGGACCAGCGAGCAAGTAATGGTGGAAAGCAAGTAAACGGTGTTGTAATCAATGGAAAAAGATGGACCGGGGCCATGGGTTCACTAGTGGTGTCTCTAATAAATAAAATACTCACATGACGGGTAAACAAATTATAGCTGGGCAATTGACAAGATTATGACACGAACTTAATCTAGCCAAATCAAAGAGTTCATGGAAATATTCATGTAGGCATCACAACAAATAACAAAGATCATTGATTCTAACTGCATCTTTGTCTAAAAAGTCCACCGCGGGATCGCTATCCAACCTGTCACCCAACGGTATTAAGTTGCAAGCAACAGACATTTGCATTAAGTAAAGTGCATGATGTAAGCAATATTTATAATCACATAGACATAAACACCATTGTTTTCCTCTTAGTCGCAATAGCACACATTCGTCCTTAGACGTTTCTGTCACTCGTGCCCAGGCACAAGAGAGGGGCATGAACCAACTGTCTAGCATAAATACTCTCTCTTGGAGATACACACAATCACTAGGCCAAAGTAACTACTCACATCGGAGAGCATGCACGAACATAAATCAACATAAGAACCATGCACAATCTGATCATAACTTCATAATCCATCGGATCCCAACAAACACATCATACAGCATTACAATGATTGATCTTGATCATGTTAGGCAGTTCAAAAGATCATAAACATGAAGCACAAGGGAGAGAGACAACCATCTAGCTACTGACATGGACCTGTAGTCCAAGATGGAACTACTCACACATCATCCCGACGGAAGGCATGTCGATGAAGAGCCCTCCGGGATCAATCTCCCCTCCGGCAGGGTGCCGGGAACAGCTTCAGAATTTCCCCGAATTAGGTTTTGCGGTGGCGGCGGCTTCGGGTGGAGTTTGTGGAAAATAATTACCGCCCTTTCGTTTTTAGGGCAAATAGGAATTTATAGACGTCGAGGGGGGCCGACGCGACCACCAGGGGGTAGGCGCGGGTCCCACCCGTGGGTTCTGGTGGGGCCGCAGCCATGGGTCCCCTGGGTGGCCACCCAGGCTGCCCTTTGGTCTCTGGCTCCATATTATCGAATAAAAATTCCTCATAAATTTTGGTCCAATTCCAAGAATATTTCCAGAAGTAGATTTTCTGAAATAGAAAACAGCAAAAACAGGGAACAATAAAAAATGCCTAAATTTTTTGGTCCAATTCCGAGAATCTTTTTAATAGGTTAGTCCAATAAAATGCCTAAAAATGATATAATATGATAAAAACATGTGACAATCACAAAAAATAAGCATGGATCAACAAAAAAGTATAGATACGTTTGACACGTATCATGTACATGCGATGATTTTTTTGAAGGCTTTGTCTAGGAATTGTGTGTTCATTGTTTATGTCTCTTGTCATAGGTTTTGTGGTACGTTCGTGGATATGCTATAGCAAGGAAAATGGTCTCGGGCTTTTTCCTTTTCTTGTAGCCATTTGGCATCATACCTGGCCTTGCTTGTTATTGTTTTAATAATGCATTATTGTGTGTAGTGCTTGCCGCTGAGGCTGGGGGTCCATGCTCCTTTAGAAAACCATTTTTGTTGGGCGACACCATGGCGAACCCTAAGCGCCGCCAAAAACCTCCCCCGTGCAGCAGCCCATCTCCGCCGATGTCGTCGGCCTCGTCCATGGCGGCGGCGGGCCCTAGCGCAGATCGGTGTTGGGGGCAGAGGGCGACAACGATGGACGTGAGCGGCTGGAGCGGAGATCTCCGGTTGTGGCGACGGTAGTGTTGTTCTCCTCCTACGGCGGCACTCAAATGCGTTCCTCCTAGAGGTGGCGGTGCGGTGGATCTGGGTCCCACATCATCATCGTGACGGTCAACTATCCAGTGACGCGTGGCGGATGTCCGTGCCTGGCGACGTTCGAGGTGGGCAGGGCGTGGAGCGTCCTCTGGCCTTGACTCCTGCGCGTGGCCTTTGTGGCCCGGGCGGTTTGAGGCCGGAGTATGTTGTGCCATCAATCTTATGAATAAAGGCGGTGGTCCTTGGGTTCTTCTCGCGCCAAGACAGTGTTCTGCTTGATGCCGACCCTCATTGATCTGGCCGGTGACGAGTTCCGGAAGACTCAGCTGGCGATCTCCATTAGGAAAATGCCTGTAGATTGCTGGATCGGATGAGATTCGGTCATGTCCACCCATATTTCTGGCCATGAGGCTTCAAGATGGAGTGACGCGAAACTTTGCTGTCTGTTGTCATCATGGGACATGTTGGTTTTCGATTTCCATGGAGAAGACAGTGGTGGAGAATGTCATGTCGGCTGAGGTCTGAGGTTTAGTAATGGTGGATTGTGTCTTCGTGGCGATGAGGACTTTGCTTGGTGTTTCTTGACTTGCAGCAGCGACATCGGCAAGCGGGGGGTGGCAGCACAGGAGGAGTACATGGTCTTATCTTTCAGGGTGAAAATCCAATGTCTAGTCTTAATTGGTTGTGCCTGGCAATGGTCTTGTTGGAGGCATTGTTTTGAGAGGACAGACTTGCTCCAGGGTGAAAATCTAAGGTCTGGCCTTAATTGGTTGTGCCTGACAATAATCTTGTTGAAGGCATTGTTTTATGAGCGTGAACGTCGGGTGGTGTCTTGGCAGTGGTTTGTGTTGCGGCTACAGATTTTTTATCACCGTAGCGGGATCTTTTCTTTTTCTTTTTTTAGTAGTGCTGTCTGGATCCGTATTTATTGTATTTGGTTTAGGTTTGAACACACCGCAGTTTCTTGCCAATTTATGTTGTTGGAAAGAGGAGATTGCAAACGATATGTGTTCTAAAATAAATGACGTTTTGAAAAGCTTGTATATAGTCCCTAAAAAAAACTAGTATATAGGCACTCTCGGAATCCATCGCCCACTCCTCTCTCATCCAGAAAATGTAAGAAAAAAGTTAACTACAAATGTCCATGCATGATGTCCACTTTGCTTGCTGGTGCATGAGTAATCCATTTTTTTTACCTTATATCAGAATTTTAAATTGGTGCATTTTTCATATATTTTTCATACAGTAGAAATAGAAAAAGAGACGAAATTTTATTCATCACAAAAGCATTACCCAATGAATCAACTCTGGAAACCGAAACAACTATAGAGATAGGACCATTATATGTTGTCTGTCTCTGCCAAGTTTATCTAGTTTGTTGATCATCAAGAATTGATTACATTAAAATTCTGTGCAATTGCGCCTTAGTTTCTTTATGTTTTGTCATATGGTATTTTTTGGGGATAGCTATAAGCTCTTATTTTTTATCCCAGGTTTTCCTCCAATCCTTGACTGCGCCCAATGGCTTAGTGCTATCCTTCAGTCACAAATCCAAGTCGTTCAATTGGAGGGATTTACTATCTAATATTAAAAGATTTATATGGTCAAATCAATTGTGGGTCCATAGCTCAGTGGTAGAGCAATTGACTGCAGATCAATAGGTCACCGGTTCGAACCCGGTTGGGCCCTTAATTTTCTGTAAGTTTTAAACGGTGTGCACCTCAATTTATTCTGCTTGGTATAAAACATTAAAAAAAAAAAACTGCAGCATGATGTTTTTTTAAGTTTTAAACGGAACTGCCGCATGATATTTTTATAAGTTTAAAACGGTGTACACCTCCACTTTTTTTCTGCTTGGATTGAGCGTGTGATCTTGTGCTTGTATATTGAATTTATCGGTATCACAATCAAATGAAATCATCATAAAACCCCTAGAAGCTCTAGAAATATTGATGATTGTTTCCAAACTAGTCCTATGAAAAGATCGAGTTGTTCTTTTTTAGAGAAAAGGTCCGAGTTCATATCATGATTAAGTTTTTTTTTTTTTTTTGCCAAAAAAGCCTGCCGGTTTACTAATAATCATCAACAACAAAATAAAAATCCTCAAGAGTAATAATAGAAATTACAAATAGATTTTTGGACCTACCTAGCAACAACTACCAATACTGAACCTCTCGTCGCCGTTCTCGCCCCTCCCTCATCAGAGCCGAGAAAAGTTTATCTTGTACAATTTGTTGTAGTAGACAGATGAGAAATCGTCATGTTGGTAAAGAGGACAACCATAGATCAGAATAGTCAAATCTACAACCATACCAATAAATATAAGAACTGGCCAAATTTTGGAAGATCCACCGGACACACGCCGCAGCCCATATCATGATTACGTTGTGGTGTACAATTCTAGTGACTACAAACCTATAGGGCAATCTGGATCTTGATCCTATATAGTACAATCGAGGAGGTTATAATATAATGACCCGGATATTTTGCCCTGCAGTTGCAGACCAATCAAAAGTCCTAATAATCTTCCAAGTTGGCCGCTACGCTCTGGAGACTTATGCAGTAACCCAGATAGACATACAGTATGCATTTTGTTCTATTATCTGTTAATAATGGAAATGGCTAATCCTAAATCAAGACAATTTGGTACGAGTCTCGCAACTTTTGATCTGAACATGCCAGACATGCTTCCGACAGTTGCATATCCTCTGGTGCAAAATAACACAATACATCCATAACATTACATGTCAGCCTAGTCCAAATGACAATACTAGGGAGTTTCCCTTCTATCTTGTTACAATCTATAAATACATATGATGAAAGAATAAACAATGGTACAGTCGCAGATCCTACTATTTCGCAGCCGTTGCACTCATTTGTGCACTATCGCTTCTCGCTCAGAAAAAAGAGCACCATGTCGCTGCTGAACAATTATTTGTATCCGGCCTTTGGATGCGCGGCGTGATCGTCCATCATGCATGTTTAGGCCTATCACCTACCGATGAATCCAAGCCGCTGGAGGATGAAGGCCAGGATCAGCATGATAATAGCGATGATCAAGCCTTTCCTGCCTATGAGCCAGTTCTTCGTCTTCTTTGCGACTTCTACTCCTCGCTGCGCTCTGTCCATCCATTTCATCTGAATGCAAAATAAGCAGAGGTTAATAATTCCAGTTTGACATCGAATAATACTATGGCCTGGTCCGGTAGAAGTTAAACAAAGAAGTGTTGTTATTAAGTGAATTCTGACAGCTAATCTGAGAGTACACCATATGCCAAAATAATAATTGATCTAAACAAAGCTCAAAGGAGATATGGGAAAATTGACGGAGGGATCTTTTAAAGTTAGTTCCTCACCATTCTGTCTAAATCTTCAGGAGATAATGAAGACATAGCTTCTTTGGCTTTGGTAGCATCCTCTTTCGACAGCTTCATACCAAACTGCTCACTCATGTTTGCCATCATATCAGGACTCATGTTTTTCATCATGGATGTAAACATCTGTTCATTTGGAGAAAATTCAGATATGTTAAAAAACCAAACCTTACCATTTTTCCAGGCAATGAGAGACAAAAACTTCATGAAAACTAATTTCCTTGGGTTAAAGATTTTTTACCTGCCGCATTGCAGGGTCTTTCATGGAATTTTTCATGATGTCTTGCATATCAGGTGGAGCACTGGGTGATGGCTGGTCCATCCTTTGGTTGTTCACTATTCCATCAGGGGTCTCCACAACATTTTGTGATGATGAAGGCTGAATGTTATTCGCACTCGCCGTGGCTCTTGACGAAGGACGCAAATTACTCCCTGGTCTCAGAGGAGCACCACTAGGTCCACCAATTTTAGAAGCCAAATTCATCATATTTTGCAGTTCATCAGGAGACATCTTGCCCATCATGTCAGATGCCATATTAATCATGTCAGGTGATATTTCTGGCACATTAGATCCGAAATTTGGAGCAATGGGGTTTGTTCCATTTAATGAAGAAGCAGCCTGAAACATCTTTTGTAGTTCTTCTGGTTTCATTGTGCCGATCATATTGCTGGCAGTTTGAACTAGCTC